>NW_006498192.1:1080889-1108300 GCF_000471905.2 Amborella trichopoda
GAAGAAATAAATCTTGAAGACGAAACGGACCCCAGACCTACGTTCATTTCAGCGAGTATGTCTCCATAAGAGAAAGACGAATTCACTGCCTTCTTGAGAGCAAACCGGGACGTCTTTGCTTGGCATTACCATGAGATGCCTGGTTTAGACCCTCAAGTCGTTGTTCACCATCTCGGCATTGATCCGACTGTCAAACCTATGAAACAGAAATCAAGAAGGTTCAAGCCTGATCTTGAGATGTAGATTGACGCCGAGATAACTAAACTTAGACAAGCAAGTTTCATCCGCGAAGTGAAGTACCCAAAATGGCTAGCAAATGTTGTTTTAGTAAAGAAGAAAAATGGTCAAATCAGGGTTTGCATTGATTTTCGTGATCTCAATATTGCCTGTCCCAAGGATGACTTCCCATTGCCATTCACCGAGATGCTCATCGACTCTACAGCTCATTGTCAAATATTTTCCTTCATGGACAGATACTCCAGGTATAATCAGATAAGAATGGTGCCCAAAGATGAAGAGGTCACTGCATTCTTAACTCCAAAAGGGGTCTTCTATTACACAATGATGCCTTTTGGATTAAAGAATGCTAGCGCCACATACAAGAGAGCAATGAAGACTATTTTCAAAGACATGATGCGCAAAGAGGTGGAGTGTTATGTGGATGACCTGGTGGTAAAATCCAAAGAGAAGGATGCTCATATGACAGATGTCGAAAAGGTATTCAAGCATTTGCATCTCCATCAGCTAATAATGAACCCTCTGAAATGCACCTTTGGTGTGCAGTAGGGAAAATTCTTGGGGTTCATCATCAGACATCGAGGGCTTGAAGTCGTGGTGGTCAAGATCAAGGCAATCCACGAAGTGTCGTCACTGGCTACACTTCAAGAATTGCACTCCCTCTAAGGACAACTGACATACATTCGTAGGTTCATCTCGAACCTCTCAGGTCGTCGTAAACCCTTTACACACCTGCTAAAGAAAAATACCCCCTTCATCTGGGATGAAGCATGTCAGGCAGCCCTTGATGACATCAAGCATTATTTACTCAACCCTCCAGTACTCTCTACATCAATATTGGGAAAACCCATCATTTTATACGTGACTACTTTAGACGAGTCACTCAGAGCATTATTGGCACAAAACAATGAAGAGGGAAAAGAGACTGTGTTATATTATCTCAGCCGCAGGATGCAAGGGGCCGAGAAGAATTATCCCACGATAGAAAAGACGTGTCTGGTCCTGATCTTCGCAGTAAAAAAACTCTGTCATTACTTGCTTGGTCATGAAGTGAAACTTATATCAAAAGCTGATCCTGTAAAGTTTCTTATGACATGCCCATGCTTATCGAGACGCCGTGCAAGTGGGCATTGTTGGTGATGGAGTTCGATATCATGTATGTCCCATAGAAGTCGATCAAGGGCCAGGTGTTGGCTGATTTTGTCGCAATACACCCCGTGCCGGCAGAATCTCCCTAATCAAGCGACCTCTCTGACAAAGAAATGTTCTGTACTGAGCTTGCTCATGCTTGGGAATTGTATTTTGACGGAGCCTTCCAAACATACAGAGGAGGCACCGGAGTAGTATTCCTGACTCGGAGAGGAGGAGTATTGTCACTTTCTTTCTCTCTTTCTCAAGTCAGTTCTCATAATGAGGCAGAATATCAGGTCCTTATAATCGGACTGGAGATAGCCTTCGATCTCGAATTGGAGCAGCTTAAGATCTATGGTGACTCTGAGTTGGTTATCTGACAACTCAAAGGGATCTATGATGTGAGAAAAGACACTCTCAAGCCTTATCACGATACTGTAAAATCGTATATGGCTCAGTTTGAAGACGTATCCCTGAGTCACATCCTCAAGAGGCTAAATTCACAAGCTGATGCACTTGCAAAACTCGACCCTACAATTCAGGTATCCTCATTAGGACCCATGCTTGTTTGGGTGGCAGAATGGAGACACATCAAACTAAGAACCGCGGTCAATGCTGATGATGAGAGAAATATCTTCCCCAAGTGTCCTCCTTATCCATTTGCATTTGGAGCACTTCTATCAGCCAAAGAAGTAATCAAGACTGAACAAGAAATAGCACAGAATCAAGGAGCTAAGGGTCGAAATCAAGAGCCAGAATTCTTTGACCCAATATGCGCAGCAATTGAGCATGTAGAAGATTGGAGAGAGCCCATCACCAGTTTCCTAAAACATGGCAGGCTCCTGGAAGATCATGTCTAACGCAACAACCTTCATCGAATGTCTACCAAGTATACCCTCCTCGAAGGAGATGCTCTCTTTAGACGATCATTTGACGATATTCTTCTTAGAAGCGTCGATATCCAAGAAGCAAGCAAGGTGTTAGAAGAAGTCCACTCAGGCATCTATGGACTACACCAGTCCGGTCCTATACTCTATGAACGAATACGTAGGTTGGGATACTATTGGCCATCCATGATCTCCGATTCCTTAAGCTATGCTAAAAAGTGTCAAGTATGTCAAATACACTTCAGCCTGGTTCACCAGCCTCCAGAGCCCTTACACCGTACGGCATCATGGCCCTTCTCACAATGGGGTATGGACATCGTTGGGCGTATTGACCCTCCTTTTGCAATAGACCATGTTTTTATCCTAGCTGGAATAGATTATTTCTCTAAGTGGGCTGAAGCAGTCCCCCTTAAGCAGGTTTCTAGTACAACGGTGGCCTACTTCATTCGACATCATATCATATACCACTTCAGAGTGCCCAACCGGATTATATCTGACAAAGGCCCTAAATTTAGCAGTCATCACATTGATCACTTAGTTAACCAGTTCGGTTTTGAATGGAGGTACTTGACTATGTACCACCCTTGAGCGAATGGATTAGCTGAGGCTTTCAATAAGACTCTGTGCAATGTCTTAAGAAACTCAGAATCAAAAACAAGGAAGAACTGGCATGAGAAGCTTCCCAAAGCACTGTGGGCTTATCGTACCTCTACACAAAATTCTACTGATTCCACTCCTTATTCTTTGATATATGGGGGTGAAGCAGTTTTACCTCTTAAAATATAAATCCCTTCACTGCGAGTCGCTATTCACCAAGAAATAATCGAAAATGAGAGAGTCAAGATCCAATATCAAGAATTAGATACACTCGATGGAGAGAGGTTAGAGGCTCAGCAGAACCTTGAACTTAACCAACGGAGAATGAAGAGGGCTTTTGATAAGTCTATCAAGATTTGTTCATTCACCCGTGGCGATCTAGTCTTAGCTGTTAAGAGGCCTATTGTTATGCAAGGCTGGCATAAATGGAAGTTTGAGCCTAAGTGGGAAGGTCCCTTTATAGTCAAAAAGGTCTTGCCCAACGGAGCCTACATACTGGCACATCTTGATGGAGAGGAGGCGATGCCCCCTATCAACGGACGATACTTAAAAAAGTATTATCCCTAATACGTATTCAAAAGAAAGGAACTCAATGCGAAAATAAGCAAGATAGTCCAAACAAAATTCTAACTCTTTTTATTACAATACAAAAGAGTTACAAGTTACAAGAAGTCCCTTACATCTGAGGATAAGAGGACAGTTACAAACCAAAAGTTGTACTTTCGCTCTTGCATCTGAGGATAAGAAGACGGTTATAGGCCAAAACAAATGCATGTCCCATGAGGAAGAAGCAAGCCCACGAAAGAAAAGACCTCCTCATGAAGAAGAAGTGAAACCACTGGATGAGTTCGCTTTAATTCATCTGACAAGTAAGAGGATGGTTACAAGCTTGAAAACAAAGCAGAGCCACTCCAAGAAGTTAGCCTCAGTCCATCCGACGTGTATGTCAAACATACAAGCCATCTACCTCGGCTGGTGTGTATATCGAATATTCGATATAGGATTCATTTGAAGTGTATATCAAACATACATGATGGGCTGCCTTGGCAAGGAACCGGCCTATGACGAAAACAATGCCATGTTCACAGTGGATGCCCTTCCACATAACAACATGGACCTCACTATTGTGCTAGAGGATTTGGCTTTTAATGGGTACCACAAGCCACGCCACATCCTTCGTCACTTTTTACCGGCCCATGAACATCGTCGTACGTAGCTCATCATCGAGCACCACAAATCCCGCACGTGACTTACCGCCACATGCGAGCATCATTCTCCACATCATGATAAGCCAGACACGCTGATCAGTGCTGACTGAAGCCAACACTGGCTAGGTCCTTCAAAGGCCAGCATCGTTTGTGTTCCTAACCTCTAGCATTAGCTGTGTTCCTAACCTCTAGCGCCGGCAGATTTTCTTGAGGGTCAGCACCTGTTGTGTCAGCACTCTAATCATCAACGTTGGTTGTCTTAGCACCAATTGTACTTCTGTTAGCGTCGGCCCTATAGCAATTGTTCGCTTCTTAAGACTCCTCATTTTTCAAAGCTTAAGTTTTCACACCCCCTTAATGGTCACATGATTTCCAAAGGCGATGGTTCACCTCCAGCAACCGTACACCTTCCCCACAACAGTTCACCTCCCGCAATCGTACGACCCACCTCTTGTGATCATTCGTCTCCCACTGGAACTTCTCCTCTATGGCCGAAAACCCAGTGAAAAACTTTCCCGCCCTCATTTTTGGCCTGAACAACTCTAGAACCTCATCAAAACTTCTACGAACTTCCCCAAGTTCTTGGAAACCTTTGCAAACACCACTAACAGTATCGAAAAGTGGCGACAACCTCTAGAAACTCTGTAAAACTCCCAATACGTGCGGAAATGCTCATTGTTTCACTTCCTGTCTCTTCTACCAAAAGAAAACAACATCGGGAAACTCCATAGAATTCCTAAAAAAACTCCCAAGACCTGTGGAAATGCTTACCCCTGTGTTTCCCGCCTCTTCCACCTCAAAATAAAAAAGCCACAGTCGAAGTTATTCCCTCCACCAGAAAGTCCTCTGTGCTAAAAACGTTCTCTGCAACTTCCAAATCCTTGGCAAAGTCTGCTTGCCGAAGGTCTTCCCTGCCAAACTAATCCCATTGTTTGCTGAGAACCTTCCCTGCAAAATTTTTTTAAGAACTCTGTGTCGGTTGGACATTTGCAAGAAACCATAATCACTACACCTGGTGCCGGCTGTATTACAAATAGCCTACTGTCACCTACTCCAGGCTGAAGCCGTGTATGTCCTTCCACAATCCCTGGTGGAGTTGCACCCAAGCCATGATGTGTCATCCCCAGTGGACTTGCACCCGGGCCGTTGCACCCAAATCATGACCTCTCCAATGAAGTCAAGAGCTGTCTCTCATCCCCCAACAGGAGTCACACCCATACTGCACCCCATTCTCCCCAATGGAGTTAGAGTCATTCTTACCTCTTCAATTCCCAGTGGGTCTATTTCACACTAAGTTATCTCATCCTCAGAATGTGAGTCTCATCTTTCACCCTAGAGAGTACGCTTACCCCCTTTAACCTAGTGAAGTCTGCCTCTATTGGTCATCCTTCATCAGGTCACCACTTCCATCTGAGCCCTCTATTTGTCAATGGTCTTAGCCATTTTATCCCCAGGGAGTCGGATTATCATCCACAGACCTATTCCCCATAGAGCTCCACCTACATGGTGACCCACACAAACATGGACCAACCTATATGACCATAAACCGTAGCAGAGGTCTACTTGCACGACCTTAAACTGCATGATCCAAGTTGTATGACTTTAAACTGCATAACTACGGTCCAGCTGTATGACCTTAAACCACAGTATACATCCTAGCCGCATGACGATAAAAGGCTCAACAGCATGGTCCAAACTATATGACCTTAAACTGTAGCGGAGGTCTATTTACACAACCTTAAAACGCACGATCCTAGTTTTATGACTTTAAACTACATAACCACAGTCCAGCTATATGACCTTAAAACCATAGTGCATGTCCTGGCTGCGTGACATTAAACTGCTTCGCACAAGTCCCGAAGGCATGACCTTAAACATGCTATCACAAATGAAATGATGAAATAACAGGCATGGTGTATACCTGAACAAGGGAACGCCATGAGTAAAAATAACAGACGGTCATGATCACAAAACCATGAGTAAGAAAGTTTCATGAAAATGAAAACCCGAGCACGATGAAAACCTGAAAGGGCATCGTGAGTAAAAATGAAAGAAAAGGGTGGACATGGCCTAAAGGTCATAGGTAAAAGAGTCACAAAATAAAGGAAGTTAGAGAAATTCATCTCTACGGTGCTTGGAGCAATAAAATCAGCTTGAAGAAACATTCGCTTCCACAGGCGGCTTCAACCAGCACTCCCTACATCATCAAGACATCCAGTAGGGTGTAGATATTAAAATCATCCTTCATCTTCCTTCTTCAGTCCTGGGAAAATAGGTAACCTGGTCGACATCCTTCTTTAATCCTGGTTGAGCAGGTAGCCCAGTCGATATCCCTTCTTCAAGGCTGGGTGACAACGTAGCTCAGTCATTATCCCTTCTTCAAGGTTGGGTGACAATGTAGCCCAGTCATTATCCCTTCTTCAAGGTAGGAAACTGACAAAGCCAAGATGGAACCTACGAGAGACCTTAGCTCACTTAGCAGCATGACCAGAACTTCAGGATTGGCTAATAGAACCTGTCCCCAACTGGACTCGATAGATGAGACACATAGTGGTACTCTGATCGTCAAAAGCAAACCTGGTGTAGCAACAAACCACGCCCACCAAATGCATGAAATGTGCATGCCTTCTCCTTCTCTTATGGACCTTTTCCCCATGCATGAAATGTGCATGCCTTCTCCTTCTCTTATGGACCTTTTCCCCATGCATGAAATGTGCATGCCTTCTCCTTTTCTTATGGACCCTCTCCCCATGCATGAAATGTGCATGCCTTCTTCTTCTCTTATGGACCTTCTCCCCATGTATGAAATGTGCATGCCTCTCCTTCTTCTATTATGGACCTCTCTCTGCATGAGGTTAGGTGACAAAGTAGCCCAATCATCATCCTTCCAAGGCAGGAAACTGATAAAGCCAAGGCGGAACTACCAGAGACGTCATCTCGCCTAGCCAGCACGATCAGACCTTCGGGATTGGCTAATAAAACCAGCCCCCGATTGGACTTGATAGACGAGACCCATATTGGTACTCTGATCGTTAAAAGAAAACCTGATGTAGCAGCAAATAATTTCACCAATTTGTCTCTTCTCCCCCTAAAGTCTTCAAGGATGGACCCTCGAACAATGCATCCTTATGTCTGAGCAGCCTAGTTACACCATTACTTGAATCTCCTCGGCGTTCACACGGTCCTGTGGCTAGGAAGAAAAAAAGTAAAAGCCGAAGGAAATTTCTTGAATGATTATTCTTCTCACTTCTCTTGAGGCACAACATTCGGTGGGACAAGTTACTTGAACGTATTTTTCAGCACCTTGGTCCCTGATAAGGAATAAGTAGGAAGCGGGTCAATAAAGCCTACAAAACTATGGAAATTTCTAACAATCTCATAATGGCCCTAAAATTGGTCAAGATCTTCATCAGCACTTCAAAAGACCGCCTGCCAAGTTTCATCAGGGTCAGACATGTCTAAGGCAGTGAACATGAAAAAATAATTTAGGTAAAATCGGTCTCTAGCACCCTGAAATAGACCTTGTAATTAGAGCCATACTTTCAATGCATCAAACAGCTGTGGGGCCACCGCCATTAGATCCGGCACAATCGAAAAACCCTTATGGATCAAGTTTCGACTTAACTGGGCACTCCAAGACAAAGTTATGAGTAAAATACTGAAAGGGGTAGCCTGCACACTATTCTTGTGTAGCCTCACTCTATCAAAACACCATTAAAGGTGGTTGGTTTTACAGTCATAGACAGTCACTTTTGGGGCATATAACTCACTCGTTTCAAGTCAGATCACTCCCAAATTTGGTGAGCATGTTCGTCTCATCAAGACGAGCAATTCAATATGTGGTACGCCTCATGACAACACCTAAGCAGAGAGAAAAACCAAATGAAAATCACGATTCTGTGAAGGAAGTGGCAGAAAATTCAGTATCAGCCCGCCTAGTTCAAGTAGCCAGATCACGACGCTTGCATACCCGATCGGCACGAAACCAAATGCATTATGTGTGTGAGGTTCGAGGCTATCTCTAGTTCGAACCTCACATATGATGAATGGTTGGATTTCACACATGAAGGCATCAAAGCTTCTAAAAATTCTGACTATTAGATGTCAAGATTTCGGCTGAAAACTCAAGACGACAAAATCTTCATTCGAAAAAGAAATCAAGCAACGTTTGTTGCAACATGATCGTGACGACATGCTCAGTGTGATTCAATGAAGAAATCACAATGACACATCAAAGAACGAGCACACAATCGATTCGAAGTTTTCAAGATTCATCCAAAATTCAAGTCTCATGATCATGGTTCGAAACATGATTCATGGCTCAAAGTTGGTATCAAAATGATCGCCATGTCGAGCCCTACAGGAAAACAATAATATTTCGATCAAACAGGCATCAAAACACCCACGGGTCAGCCATGGAAGATCACACAAGTTCTCTGGCAGCAGCAGGGACTGTTTGGAATTCCACACATTGTTAAGCAGGGGCAAAATAGTCATTTTGTACCCATTTTTAGAATTTCTTTAAATTTAATTAAATTGTAATTATCTTCAATTCTAGGTAGTTTTGGGGGCTACACCCACATTTTAGCCCAATTTTATATAAACAGGCACTGCCTCATTGTAGAAAGGACTTTCGGTTCATTCTTGGATCAATCAATAAAATTTTAATTTCTTGCTTGAGCCTGTGAGTATGTCTTGGAGAGAGAGAAGAGAGAGAAGAAAAGGTTCAGTACCCTTCAGGCAGGTAACTCTCTCTCCTCCCCTCTTTCTCTCTCCTCCTTTCTTTCTATCTCTTCTTCACATCTCATCTCTCTCTCTTTCTCTCTCTTCTTCTCATCTCATCTCTACCTATTTCTCTCTCTTCTTCTCATCTCTATCTCTTTCTCTCTCTTCTTCTCATCTCATCTTTATCTCTCTCTCTCCTCCCTCTTCTCATATCTATCTCTTTCTCTCTCTATCCTTCTTCTCGCCCCTATCCCTCTCTCTCTTCTATCACGATCAGTGAAGTTTAACACTGGTTGGTTTTCTCTCTCTTTTGTCACAATCGACGAAGGCTAGCGCCGGCTAGTTTTCTTCTTCTCTCTTCTATCACAATCAGTGAAGCTTAGCACTGGTAAGCTTTCTCTCTCATCTGTCAATCGATGAAGCCTAACATTGGTTGGATTTCTCTCTCCTTTATTCCCTCAGTCGGTGAAGTCAAGCAGCGGTTGGATGTCTCTCGCTTCTCTTCCCTCCATCGATGAAGCCAAGTGCCTGTTGGATTTCTCTCTCTTCTCTTCCCTCAGTCGGTGAAGCCTAATACCGGTTGGATTTCTCTCGCTTCTCTTCCCTCATTCTACGAAGCCCAACGTTGATTGGATCTCTCTCTCTTCCCTTCCTTCTATTGACACAATAGGTGAAGCCTAGCGCCGACTGCGCTTTTTCTTCCTCTTCTTTTGGCACTGTCGACAATGCCTTACACCCACTGCATCTTCCTTCCCTCTCTCTCTTTTATCCTCTCGTCTCTTTTCTTCTTTTCTTCTCCCTGCTTTTGTCTATTCCCTTCTTCTCTTACTTCATTCTTTCCTCATAATTGTCACTCTGCTACTATTTCATTCGACTAAGAGGGATTGAGGTCAGCCTCTCATGGTAGACCTGTCCTCTAGCCATAATGTTGTTATGTCAGGGTTACTTGGCCTGCTTTGTTGCCACGACAGACTGACCATCGTGCCTAGCTAGTCGGTATTGGTAATGATGTCTAGTAGTGATCCTATGAGTCAGTCTTAGTTACCGAGCCCGTTTTGCTACCACATCAGGCTAATTACTCTCCAACTTAATCCTCTCGCTTAGTCGAACTCTTCTCTCCCCCATCTTTCTTCTCTTCTTCTTTTTTAATGCACTTGCTTGTGTACGTTCATCACAGAGGAAAAGGGTGAGGTCTGACCAACCTTTCTTATAATCTTTGCCATATATGTGTGTGATTACAGAAAATAAGAAGAATACGAGCCAAGGGAGGTGATTCCGAACCACTTTTATTACTGGGGAGCTTTCATCATGATCTAAGAGAGCAGCCACGCGAGCCAGCCCGAGCAAGTCTCGAACCCATCTTAAAATTCCTCTCTCACCGATTGGTACACCTTCCCCCATTCTCGAACCAGGTTCCCGAGAGAATGATCTCAAAAATATCTTGAGTCTTCCCTTGAAACTTGAGACATGTGCCACCCGATCATCCAAATCAGGAGGGCAAGATCGAGGCACCTAACCAGGACTTTCTGGCTTTCTTTTTCTTTATCATCCTCCTAACTTTTTTACTTCAGCGCATTGAGTCTCTTTTTCTTGAGTATTCATCATGGGTAGTATTTCTTTAAGTATCACCCATTGATAGGGGCATTGCCTCCTCTCCACTCGGATGTGCCAATATGTAGGCTCCAATTGGCGAGACTTTCTTGACTATAAAGGGACTTTCCCACTTGGGTTCAAATTTCCCTTTACGTAGACCATGCATAACGATTGACCTCTTGACAACTAGGATTAAATCCCCACGGGCGAATGAGCGGACCTTGACTGACTTCTCAAAAGCCCTCTTCATCCTCCCTTGATTGAGTTCGAGGTTATGCTGAGCCTCTAACCTCTTTTTGTCGAGTGAATCTAATTCTTGTTACTAGAGTTCGACTCTCTCATCTTCAGTTAGTCCTTGATGTACAACGACATGCAATGAAGGGATTTGAATTTTGAGAGGTAAAACTGCTTCACCCCCGTAGACCAGAGAATAAGGAGTGGTATCAGTAGCATTTCTTGTGGTAGTGTGATAGGCCCACGAGGCTTCAAAAAGCTTCTCATGCCAATTCCTCTTTGTCTTTGATATAGATTTTTGTAAAACGTTGCACAGGGTTTTATCGAAAGCCTCAGCTAAGCCATTGGCTTGAGGGTGATACATAGTCGAGTACTTCCATTCAAAGCTGAACTGATTAATCAAGCAATCAATATGATGACTTCAAAATTGAGGGCCATTGGTAGTGATAATCTGGTCAGGCACCCAAAATGGTATATAATGTGATGTTGCACTAAGTTGGCCACTGTTATCCTAGAAACTTGCTTAATGGGAACTGCTTCAGCCCACTTAGAGAAATAATCTATTACAGCTAGAATAAAGACATGACCCATTGTCGAAGGATGCTCAATAGGCCCCACAATGTCCATAACCCATTGTGAGAAGGGCCATGACGCCACTGTAGGGTGTAAGGGCTCTAGAGGGTCGTGAACAAGGCTTGAATGGATTTGACATGCCCGGCACTTCCTAACATAGTTTAAGGAATCAGCAATCATCGAAGGCCAATAGTACCCTAACCTGCATTTCCATTCATAGAGCTTGGGACCAGACTGATGCAATCCACAGATTCCTTAGTGTACTTGTTTCATAACCTTATTTGCTTCTTGTGCGTCGACACATCTAAGAAGAATGTTCTTCAAATGACCATCTGAAGAGAGCCTCTCCTTCAAGGAGGGTATACTTGGTAGAAATTAGACACACACTATTGCACTTGGTACGGTCCTCTAAAAGTCTACCATGTCTTAGAACATTAGTGAAGGGTTCTCTCCAATCTTCTACATGCTCAATTTTCGTGTATATTGGGTTGAAGAACTCCGGCTCTTGGTTTTGAACCTTAGCTCCTTGACTCCGTGCCATTTCTTGTTCAGTCTTGATTACTTCTTTAGCTGATAGACGTGCTTCGAATGGATAGGGAGGGCACTCGAGAAAGACCTTTCTCAATCATCCTCATCAACCTTGGTTCTCAGTTCAATGTGTCTCCACTCTGTCACCTAAACAATCGCCGGTCCTGATGAGCATAATTGAATTGTAGCCTCGAGTTTTGTAAGTGCATCAGCTTGCGAATTTAGGCTCTTAAGGATGTGACTCAATGATACATCCTCAAACTGGGCCATATACGATCTTGCGGTATCGTGAGAGTGTCTTTTCTTACGTCATATATTCCCTTGAGTTGTGTAGTAACCAAATCAAAGTGGTCATAGATCTTGAGCTGCTCCAAGTCTAGATCGAAGGCTATCTCTAATCCAATTATAAGGGCCTGATATTCTACCTCGTTATGAGATCTGGTCTCGACGAGAGAGAAAGAAAGTGGCAATACTCCTCCTTTCGAAGTCAGGAATATCTCTCCAGCACCTCCTCGATCAGATTGGAAGGCTCCAGCGAAGTACATTTCCCACGCATGAGAAAGCTCTACATAGAATACTTCTTCATCAGGGAGATCACTTAATAAAGGAGATTCCACCGGTACGAGCTGTGCTACAAGAAAATCGGTCCAGGCTTGGCCCTTGATGACCTTTTGTGGGACATACGTGATGTTGAATTCCATCAGCAATAATGCCCATTTAGCAAGATGTCCTGACAGGCATGTGCGTGTCATAAGAAATTTTATAGGATCTACGTTTGATATAAGTTTCACTTCATGACCAAGCAAGTAGTGATGGAGTTTTTTACTGTAAAGATCAGGGCCAAGCACATCTTCTCTATTAGGGGATAATTCTTCTCGACCCCTTGCATCCTGCGACTGAGATAATACAGTGCCATTTCCTTTCCCTCGTCTTTGTTTTGTGCCAACAATGCCCCAATTGACTCATCTAGAGCGGTCACGTATAGGATGAGAGGTTTTCCTAACACTGGTGTAGAGAGCACTGGAGGGTTGAGTAAATATTGTTTGATGTCATCAAGGGCTGCCTGACATGGTTCATCCCAGATGAATCGAATATCCTTCTTTAGCAGGTGTGTCAAGGGTTTACAGTGACCTGAGAGATTTAAGATGAACCTGCAGATGTATGCTAACAACCCTTGAAGGGAACGCACCTCTCGCAATGTGGTTGGCGACGGTATTTCTTGGATTGCCTTGATCTTAACTATCTCAACTTCAAGCCCTCGGTGTCTGACATTGAACCCCACAAGCTTTCCTGAACGCATGCCAAAAGCGCATTTCAGTGGGTTCATTTTAAGATGATTAAAGCGTCGCTTGAATACCTTTTTAAGGTGTCTCATGTGAGCATCCTTCTCTTTGGATTTTACCACCAAGTCATCTTCGTAACACTCCACCTCTTTGTGCATCATATCTCTGGAGATAGTCGTCATTGCTCTATGATATGTGGAGTCAGCATTCTTCAATCCAAAAGGGATCATTTTGTAGCAGAAGACCCCTTTTAGAGTTAGGAACGCAGTGGCTTCCTCATCTTCGAGCGCCATCTGTATCTGATTATACCCAAAGTACCCAACCATGAAGGAAAAGATTTGATAGTGAGACGTAGAATTGATGAGCATCTCGGTGAATGGCAGTGGGAAGTCATGCTTGGGACAAGCGGTATTCAAGTCACGAAAGTTAATGCAAACCCTGATTTGGCCATTCTTCTTCTTGACTGGAACAACATTTGCTAGCCATTTCGGGTACTTGACTTTGCGAATGAAGGCTGCTTGTCTGAGTTTGGTCACCTCAGCATCTATCTACATTTCAAGGTCAGGCCTAAACCTCCTTGATTTTTGTTTGACAGGTTTGACAGTCGGATCGATACTAAGGCGGTGAACAACAACTTGAGGGTCTAAACCAGGCATCTCATGGTAATGTTAGGCAAAGACATCTCGGTTTGCTCTCAAGAAAGTAGTGAAATTTTCTTTCTCTTTTGGAAACATATTCGTGGAGATGAAAGTGGGTCTGGGATCAGTCTCATCCCCTAGATTTATCTCCTCGAGTTCATATGTTGTGGCTTGACCACCTTATTCCCATTCTTCTAGGGCTTCTAGCAACTCTTCATCATTGGCCTTAGAGGTCTTCTCGCTAACCTTGTGCAGAGACCGACAATTTTGATATCTTTGCTTCTAAGAAGGCTCCAGGGTAGGTCATGATTTCTGCACCTTTGTCGGACCGAGTGACAGAAGGGTCAACCTTCACAAGAATCATTGAATTTGTGCGTAGGTATCTGCAATGTTTATTTTGCGTTGGCTGATACTTCATAGACTTGTACCGTGTGGCAAGCTTTCTGAGAATAGAAACTTTGTCCTCTTGATTCTCTCAGTCTCTGCTCAAAGTCGGGCTCAAGAGGCCACTGTGGTTCTTTGGCTTTGACTTCTTATGCTTCTTAGTGGAAGAAGATGGTTGTGTTTTAGCTCGAGCTATCAGAGCATCAACAACTGTTAAGAATCCTACAACCTGGGCCAGTGTCTTTTTTAATTTCCTCCTATGTGCCCTGCTTATGTTGGTTCCTTCAAGTTCTCTGTCGAGAGCCTCGAAGTCTGGACATTTTAAAGTGGTACCTGTAGAAGACATTGGGGAAGAAGGATGAGAAGCAGAAGAGGAAGAAGGAGAAGGGTCAAAAGGAGGGGGACTTTTAAGGTCGTTCCTCTCATCGGGCCGATCTGGATAGCTTTTTACGTCATCACCTGGGTTTGACGTGTGCAGGGAGTCTTTTAGGTCTTTCTCCTGCTTAGACTATTGGAGAGTGCTTTTAACATCGTCACTCTCATTGGACATACTCCAAGTAGAAGATGGCTCGGGTACATCCTCTTGATGGGGTAAGGAAGTGAGGAAGATCATGCCGGGGATGAAGTCTTGCAAAGTCAGCAATGCGGGAAGAGGCTTGAGAAATTCCTGCTCAATTAGCGGTTGAGCAGTCTTGTTTCTCAGGCGAGCAGCCCTTGGTGCTCGTCTTCTCCTGGTTTTCATTGGCAGTGGTTGATCTGTCTCGCTGGGTTTATGGACAACCGTAGCTTGACGATCCACTTCTCAACTTAAAGACTTGAGTCTACTTCACCCATGGTGGCCTATAAGTGGAGGGTTCAGTATAGTCTGAGTCATCTTTACCTAGGTCTTGAGTTGGAGTCCTGCTGCACCGGTGGAGCAGTGGCTTGGGGACCACTTACTGGAACGTTATAAGACTCTTGACATTCCTGTATTTTCTTTGTGATTATATCATGGAAACTGGTACATTCGCATAGGTAATGTATGGGCACCAACGGTCCTCAGTTCCTCTACAAGGTGTCGGAGATGCCTTGCCAGTTTCGGTGTGATAAGGCCATTTGGAAGCATTATAGCAAAAAAGATGTGAAGAAGATCTTGTACCATTACTACCTGAGAGGCTTCTGCTGCCCCGAATGCCTTCTTTAGCTCTTCAAGCTTCTGAATCAGAGCTTTGATAATGTCTTTTAGAGTGAAGCAGTCATCTGTGGGGTGACTGATCCTTCGATGATAGGCACAGTAATTCACCTGAGTATCGAGCCTAGCTTGCTCAGGGAACTTGGACTCTGGAAGCTCAACATGTTCTATTCCAGCAATAATCAGAATAGCGCAGGGACCCATTCCTTCTCAACGGGGTAGACCTTGTTCTTATGCCTGGTCCAATAGTCATCCCAATTAAGATTCACAGGTAGGGATACTCGGTTGTACGACTGTTGTTGCTTGTCTGCCTGAGGCGTTGTCTTTGTTATGCTCACACCTTTGGAGATGTCCTAAGTTTGGGAAGGAGCCTTCTTTGGATCAGTGACCATGATAGCTACACTAATCACTCCTTTTTGTTGGCTGCCCCAGGTGTTAGTCCGAGAGCTACCATTGCCTCGATTGTTTCTCGAGCTTGTAGATGGTCGCAACCCGCCAAGGTGGCGTGATAGGCTTCTATGTGGACTGATTTGGAGATCAACTCTAACATGGAAGTCTGATTGGAGGCCTCAACATGTAGGGCGATTTTAGGTCGCATGTTCCACACACAAGTTTGAATTGTTTCCTTCTCAGGCATAGGATTGGGATGGTGAGTAGCCAAATTTCTCCATCTTGATATGAACTGGTCCACGGGCTCATCAGGGTCTTGGGTCAAGGTGAGAAGCTTGATGGTTTGAACTTCTCTCTCGACCTCATAGAAACTCTAATGGACCATTTTCTCCATCTCCTCCCACGTACGTACTGAGTTTGGAGGAAGCCGAGCA
The DNA here is from genome assembly GCF_000471905.2 of Amborella trichopoda. The sequence continues at coordinate 1,096,903 of NW_006498192.1, forward strand.
TACCATTGGAAAGCCAGGTTGTCAAGGGTTTCAACAAACTATCAAAGAAGGAGTCTCTCATCAACCGTTGTTTCTCGACACGCTGCTTGGAAGTGGGCGAAATGCTGATTCGATGACATGGTTCCATTGAATAGGGGAAACTTCCCTTTCTTGTACTATGAGGCCCTTTCTTGTACTATGAGGGAAACGGCACCTGGTCAATGTACGAAGGTTACGGCCTATGATAAGTCGTTGCACCTTGTATCCCCATAATTTGTCTGTTCTTTAAGCTATGGGTAACCATAGCATCGATGTCTGCCTATGAGACAAGGTGAGGGACAGAATTGTCTTGTGAGGAAGAGGGAAGGGGCTGCCTTGGAGGGGTACCATCTGAGTGATGGGAATTGACCTCATGGTTAGGTGATTGTCGTGCGACATCTATATGATCTATCTTCTCCATCATTGCGTGCACCATATATTGGAATTTGTTCATGCGGTCTTCCTGTGAGTCAGATTCGTTTATAACCATTACGCTGATTGTTTCTCCAGGGAGGTCAGCCTTAGTTGCAATTGAGGGCTTGCGAACCCGACGGTTCGCACACCACTGATCGATTAATAGTGGGTCAGCATGCCCCGCCTGAACTCGATTCTTATATGCAGATCGTGTGAGGACCTATTCTCGATGGTCTTGGGATCGTGGCTGCTGAGTGGCTAGGTCATTTTCTACAACACTAACCATAGTGTAGGGCTCATGTACTTCTTCTTCAGGTTTCGTCATCTGAAGAAGGTAGAAGGGGTTCAAGCAAAGAGGGTCATCAGAGCTGGTTGTCCCGACCGCCTTGGTTACTTCCTTGGTCAGAATTTGCAGACCACTATCGTGTTTAGGTTGAGGTTTCAATGGACCTTGCGCCAAAACTGTGATTGGGACATCGACTGATCAGCGCTTCTTACACAATAGAGAGTTATCTCCATCAGGGGCGGAAAAGGATGAGAGCTAAGGACTTGAGTCATCTTGGGTTGGGGAGGATGAAGAACTCGATCTTCCATTTGGTCTTTGCCTCGAGCTCACTTATGAGCTCCAGAGACATGATCGAGATGAAGAGGCTAATTCAGGATGGTCCTCTTGGGGAAGGTCTTGAAGTACCAAGGCTGGAGGTTCTTGCTCGAAGAAGGAGGAGCAGGCAAGGGCAAGTTTGGCTCATAAGGACGCTTGAGTCGGGGGAGAGGGGTTGTTTGCGATGGCAATGGATGTGCGTCCCTTGAAGAAGGATGACAGGTGACTGAGGGGTCAACCCGGGCTCGAGCAGATGGTCTGGCTTTAGGAGGCCGAGAGCCGTGAGCATGTGTTTGTAAGAGAACAGGTGGAAGCATGCCCCTTACAGGGTGCGCTAGTGTGTGCTGAGTAGGAGGATGAGGAGGTCATCTTCCGTGTACTCGGGTTGATGCAGTAATAGTGTTGCCCCGAGCAGTGGTATGCATATGCACAATGTGAGTAGGACCTGGCCTTGGGAGGTCTGATCCTTGACACTGACTCCAAGTAACATAAGGGTTGCCTCGAGTGGATGACCAGCGAGCCTTATGGTGTGTGTGAGAGGTGGAGGCCCCAGGGTCTCCACCTTGAGTGTCGAGCCTCTAAGGATAGAGACTCGTGGTGGTGCAAGAATGTGGGGGGTAGCCTTGCAACGACCCACAGAAGCAATGACAACTTGTTTGAATTTTGCCGCAAGGGACTGGGCAGCCTTCCGGTGTACCTCGACAATATGATCGATAAGTGACATACTGGTGACGGGGTGCATGTTGTGTACAGCAACAAAAGTGTTGCCGATGCAAGGGGGAGTAGCGAAAGTTCCACTAAAGCTAGGAGACGGGGAGTTAGGGACCATTAAGTCCCTCCTCACACCAATCCAGGTTAAGACTTGAGATTTAGACCCAGGGTCTTTGGTCAAGAAAGTTGGGAACGAAGTTCGAGAAACTTGTTCCTTGGGGACACTCGCTAATGCGGGGATAAGAAAATCCTCGATCCAGATGAATGGGTTACAGAAACCAGAAGCCATAAGTGTAGATACAGAAAATAAAAGGGGAAACTTAGCGAAACTAGAACGATCCTACTAAGTGGTAGTAAGTCCCCAGTGGAGTCGCCAAGCTGGTTAAGTGCCTCGATCTCACCCTCCAAATCTTGATGATCAGGCGGCACGAGTCTCGGGTTTCAAGGGAACGTGGGACTTTGAGATCACTCTCTCGAGAACCTTGCTCAAAAACAAGGGCAGGTAGACTAACCGATGAGAGAGGAATTTAAGGTGAGTTCAAAACTTACTCGGGCTGGCTCGCGTGTGCGCCCTCTTAGATCATGAAGAAAGCCCCCCAGTTGTAAAATTGGTTCGGAATCACCTCCCTTGGCTTATATTCACCTATTTCTGTAATCACACACACATGGCAAATATTACAAGACAAGTGTGTCAAGGGACCCCACCTTGCCTTTCGAGAACGTACACGGATGTGCACATTCAAAAAGAGGAAGAGAAGAATGAGAGAAGAAAGATTGAGGCTAGAAGAATTTGACCAAACGGTGAGACCAACACAATGACTAAACTAGTAAGTAATTGACTCGATGTGGTAGCAAAATGGGCTCGATAACTCAGACCAGCTCAACAGAATTACTACTAGACGACAGTACCAATACCAACTAGCTAAACACAATAGCTAGTCTATCTTGGCGATAAAGCGGGCACAGTAACTCTGACTAGCACAGCGACATTATGGCTAAACGACAGGACTACCATGGAAGGCTAGTCTCGACCTCTCTTGGTAAAACGAAAGGGTAAGAGAAAGAAAGAAGAAAAAAATAGAAAGATAGAGAGAAAAGAAGAAGAAGAAGAAGAAAAGAAGAGAAAAGAGAAGAAGAAGAGAGTAAGAGGGAAAACGATGAGAGAATAAGAAGAAAGAGAAGGGAAGGAAGGGAAAAGGATTACAGACGATAATGAGAGAAGACTAAGACTGCAATGGCTTCTTTTGGCTATGGCTGAGTAGGAAACACAAGCGGTAATAGGCTTCCGCCAGCTATGACATAAGGAGAGAAGAGCGAGAAAGAACATAAGCGACAATGTGCTTCCACCGTATGTGATAAAAGAGAGAAGAAGGAACATAGGTGGCAATAGGCTTGCGCCAACTGTGTCAAAAGAAAGAGGAGAGAGAAAGAACACAAGTGGTGATAGGTTTATATCGTCTATGATAGAAGAACCAGTATGAAAAACACATGTGGTGCTAGGCTTGTGTCGGCTGTAACAGAAGAGAAGAAAGAGAGAGAAAACACAAGCAACGATATGCTTGCATTGTCTATGATAAAATAGAGAAGAGAGAGAAAGCACAAGCGGTAATAGGCTTGTGTCGTCTGTGACAAAAGAGGAGAAAGAGAGAGAACTTTGACAGAGGAAGGCATCACATCATACAATAGGTCCGCCATGTGTGAACGGAGAAAGAAAGAAAAGCAGGTAAAGAGAAACACGATAGATCAAAGGAGGAAGAGAGAGAAAGATATAAATATGAGAAAAGAGAAAGGGAGACATGAGAGAGAAAAGAAGAGAGAGAAAGAGGGAAAGAGAGAGAAAGAGAGAGATAGAGATGAGAAAAGAGGAGAGAGATAAAGAGATAGAGATGAGAGGAAAAGAGAGATACAGACGAGAAAAGAGGAGAGAGAGAGAGAAAATGATGAGGGAAAGAGAGATAGAGAAGAGAAAAGAGGAGAGAGAAAGAGGGGAGGAGAGAGAAAATTACCTTCTTGAGGGGTACCGACCTTTTGTCTCTCTTCTTTCTCTATCTCCAAGAGGTACCCACAAGTTTAAGTAAGAATTGAAATCCTTATTGAATGATTGAAAAATGAACCCAAAGTTTTTTTGTGTCCTCTTTTACAATTTGGCTTTGCATGTTTTCATAGAATTGGGCCCAAACATGGGTAGATACCCAAAAACTACCTAAAATTGAAGAAAATTACAATTTAATTGAATTAAAATAAATTCTAAAAATTGGTGCAAAATGATTGTTTTGCCCCTTCCTAACAATGTGTCGAAAGATAATTGTTTTGTTGTAGGGCCTGAACTTTTGATGAATCTTGAAAACTTTGGATCGATAGTGTGCTTATTCCTTGACGTTTTTTTGTGATTTCTTCATTATAGTGCATTGAGCATGCTGTCACGATCGCGTGGCAACAAACACAGCTCGATTTCATGTCCAGAAGAAGATTTTGTCGTCTTGAGTTTTCTGTCGGAATCTTGAAATCTGGCGGCTGGAATTTACAGCAGCTTTGTCACCTCTATGTGTGAAATCCAATTGTTCATCGTACACGGGGTTCAGACCATAGATGGCCTCGGACCTTACACACATAATGCAATTGGTTTTGCGTCAATCGAGTACGCAAGTGTCGTGATTTGGCCACTCGAATGAGGCATACTGCTGCTAATTTTTCTGTAATATTCTTCACTAATCAACAACTTCTCTCTAGTTTTTCTCCCTGCTCAGGCATCGTCACAGGGATTACCACGTATCGAAACGCTCATCTTGATGAGACGAACACGCTCACAACATTTAAGCGCAATACGACTTGAAACAAGTGAGATATAGGCCCCAAAATTCATTACTCGTGATTGTGAAAACAACCATCTTTAATGGTGTTTTGGTGTAGGGTGGCCATCTACCCCTTTTCGGTATTTTACTCATAACTTTGTTTTGGAATGCTCGATTAAGCTGAAACTTGACTCATAGGGATTTTCGACCATACCGGATCCAATGGCAATGGTCCCACAGCTGTTTGACACATCGAAAATATAGTTCTCACCCAAAATATAGTTCTAGTTACACCATCCATTTCAGGGTGCTAGAGGTCGATTTTGCTGGAATTGTTTCTTTGTGTTCACTACCTTAAATATTTCTGCTTGCGATGAAACTTTGCAGGTGGCCTTTTGAAGTGTTTATGAAAATCTTGACCAGCTTTGGGACCTTTCTGAGACTGTCAAAATTTCCACTGTATGTTGAGGCTTTATTGACCTGCTTCCTCTTTATTCTGCATCAGGGACCAAGGTGCTGAAAAATGTGTTCAAACAACTGGTACAATATTTTCCAACCACTTTGGGTGCTTGACTTCAAGAATGAATCCTACTTGCCTGAGGTTGGTGTCCTCAGCGTCAATCTGAATTTCCAGATCAAGCTTGAACCTTCATGATTTCTATTTGACAAGCTTGGCGAATGGATCTAAGCCGAGACAATGGACTGCCACCTGAGGGTATAAACCAGGCATTTCATGGTAATGCCAAGAAAAGACGTCCCAATTTGATCGTAAGAAGGCAATAAAATTCTCTTTCTCCTCTAACGACATATTTGTCGAAATGAAAGTGGGTCTGGGATCGGCTTCGTCCCCTAGATTATTTCCTGAAGTTTATCGGTCGTAGCTTGTCCACCTTCTTCCCATTCTTCTGGGGCCTCTTGCAACTCCTCATCCGCAGACTCAGAAGGCCTTTCATCAACCTCGAATGCAAAGACCTGCGATCCTGACATCTCTACTTCGAGTAGGGCTCCAGTGTGGGACATGATTTTTGTGCTATTCACGGAGGGGTCAACCTCAAGCATGGATCAGATATCAGGCTGCAGGGGCTCAATTTGAGAGTAATAGAAGAGTTGTGACCCAGCGATTGTAGGGCCAGAAGCACCCTCACAAGAATCAATCAGTCTTTGAATAGACCTCTACCCCATGCTAGCTCATGCTTCGTGGATCTGTACCATGTGACAGGCTTCCTGAGAATAGAAGCTCTGTCCTCTTGATTCTTTCATCATCTGCTCAAACTCAGGCTCAGGAGGCCACTAGGGTCTCTATGGCTTTGACCTTTTATGCTTCTTTATGGAAGAAGATGGCTCTGACCTGGCTCGAGTCGCCAGGGCGTCAGCAACGGTCAAAAATCCAGCCGCTTTGTCTAGTGTCTTTCTTAGCCACCTCCGATGCATCGTAATTATATTAGATCCCTCGAGTTATCTGTCAAGAGCCTCGAAGTTTGGGCATTTCAGGATTGTACCTGTAGGGGACATAGAAGAAGAAGCAGAAGAAGAAGTGGAGAAAGAAGAAGAGGTGGGGAGCTTTTAAGGTCATCCTCCTCATCCGATGGATCTGGGTAGCTTTTTACGTCATCACCAGAGTTGGACATGTGCAGGAGGTCTTTTGGGTCTTCCTCCTACTTGGACCGTTGGGGGGTGATTTAATTGTCGTCACCAGTATTGGAGGTGCCCCGAGTAGTAGATGGCCCGGGAATGTCCTCTTGATGAGAGGAAGGAATAAGATTGATGGTGTTAGGGATGAAGTCTTTTAAAGTAGGCAATGGGGGGAGGGGCTTGTGAAATTCTTGCTCAAATGGTGGTTGAGGAGCCTTGTTCCTTTGTCGAGCAGCCCTTGGAGCTCGTCTCCTCTTAATTGACTTTGGGGGTGCTTGATCCATCCTACTAGGTTTGTGAACAACCCTAGCCTGACGATTTGCTTCTCGTTTTAAATACTTGAGTCTGCTCCTCCCGTGATAGACTCTCCATGGTTGGGAAGTCGAGAGTTCAGCGGGATCAGAGGCATCCTTACAAGAATCTTGCATTGAAACACCCTTTTGGATGGGAATACTGGCTTGTGGGTGTTCAGCGTAAGTAATGTGACCTCTCTAGACTTTTTTCACCACCATAGCTTCAAACCCAAAGCATTCGCTAAGCTCGTGGCCCCATATATGATGGTACGGGCACCAGTGATTCTCTGTTCCCTGAGCAGGAGGCTTGGGTTGCCTTGCCGGCTTTGGTGTGATGAGTCCTTGTTGGAGCATCATACTAAACAGAGCATGAAGGATGTCTAATGGTAGCTCATCAGAAGAGAGTTGACCCTCATTTTCCTCCTGTACTATCACCACGTGGGAAGCCTCTATTGCTCCAAATGCTTTCTTAAGTTCTTCGAGCTTGATTTGACCCTTTTGGATCAAAGCCTCGATGATATCTTTAAGTCTCGATGTTCGCTTGTGAGAGGGGGTAAGGGACGGAATTGTCCTGTGAGGCAGGAGGAGGAGGCTGCCTTGGAGCTACATCATCCGAGTGGTGGGAGTTGGCCTCATGGTTAGCCGAGTGTCGTATAGTTTCCATGCGATCTTTCTTCTCGATCATGGCATGCATCATGTCTTCAAACCTGTTCATGTGCTCTTCTTGAGAGTTGTTGGGTTCATTTATGACCATAACGCTGACCGTTTCTTTAGGGAGGTCAGCCTCTGGTGCGGTTGTAAGCTTCTGAGCCTGACAGGTCGTGCGGGACAGTTCGGTCAACATGGGCTTAGCGCGCCCAGACTAAACTCGAGTCTTATATGCCGACCGAATGAGGACCGATTCTCGACGGTCTTGAGACTGTGGCGGCTGAGTGGTCGGGTCATCTTCTGTGACACTGACCACTGTGACTCAAAGAGGGTAGAATAGATTTTCGAGAGGGAGGCCCTTGGAGTAAGGTGCCCCGACGTTTTTGATCAGCTCCTTAGTGTTGTCCTCTGTCTTACTTGCGCTTGAGATTGCGATAGACCTGTTTCCAAAATTGGGACCAGGGTCGAGGTTGGCCCACCTTCTTAAAGCATAAGAGAGTCATGTCCATAAGATGGGGCAGCGAATGTGGACCATGGATCGCTAGCTTGGGCTGCTGCCTTGGAAGTCGTAGAACTTCATCAATCATCAAGCCTTTGCCCCGGGCTCTTTTGTGGGCTCCAAAGGCATGGCTGACCTGACGAGGCTGACTGAGGATGGTACTCTTAGGGAAAACCTTCGAGTACCAAGTCTTGAGGTTTTCGCTGGGAGAAGAAGGGGCAGAGGGAATGGGGATCGGCTCTCGACAATGTTTGAGTCAGGAGCAAGAAGCGATCTGAGAAGGTGACGCATGTGCACTCCTTGAAGTAGAATTTCGGGTAACTGGGGGGTTAGCCCGGGCTCGAACAGATGGTCCAGCCTTAGGAGGCCGAGAACCTTGAGCACGTGTCTATAAGGGAACAAGAGGGAGCCTACCCCTTACATGGTGTGCTAGTGTGTGCCGAGAGGAAGGACGAGAGGATCATCTCCCGTGTACTCGGGTTGGCACAGCGATGGCGTTGCCCCAAGTGGTGGAATGCACATGAATACGCACAGGTCTTGGCCCAAGGAGGCTTGATCCTAGATGCATACTCAAGGTAACACGGGTTGCCCCGAGGTGTGGCTCGAGTGGATGACCCACGAGCCTTAGGGTGTGTGTGAGAGGTGAAGGCCCCAAGGTCTCCTCCTCGATGTGTTGAGTCCCTAATCATAGAGACCCAAGGTGGTGCAGGAACATAGGGGGTGGCATTGCGGCGACCCACAGGAGCAAGGGCAACTTACTTGCCCTTTGTGAAAGAGGACAGGGTAGCATTTCGGCATACCTCAGCAATACGACCTGTAAGAGACTTGCCAATAACAGGGTGCAAGCTGTAAATGGTAGCTAACGAACTGCCAATGCAAGGTGCACGGTAACTCAGACCAGCACAGCGGCAATACTACTTGATGACAGAATACCAACCAGCCTCACGCAATGGCCAGTCTGACGTGGCAGTAAGATGGGCACGGTAACTCAGACCAGCACAACGACAATACCGCTCGACAACGAGACTACCATGACAGTACTAGACTTGGCCTATCCCTTGGTCAAATGAAAGAGAAGAAGAGAGAGAAGAAAGATAGGGAAGAAAAGGAAGAGAAAAGAAGAAAAGAGAAGGAGAAAAGAAGACGAGACGAGAAGAAAATAGAGAAGAGAGAGGAGAGAAGAAGAGAAGAGGTGAAGAAGAAGAAAGAGATGAAGAAGAGAAGAGAAGACGAGAGGAGGTGTGAGAGAAAGAAGAGAGAGATGAAAATGAAGGGAGAAAAATGGACGGATATAGGATTCCACCATCTATGACAAAAGAGAGAGGAAAGAGAGGAGGGGAGAGAAGAAACATGGACGGCGATGGGCTTCTGCCGTCCATGACAGAGGGAAGCAAAAGAGAGAAAACATGGATGGCGATAGGCTTCCGCCATCCATGACAGGAAAGAGAGAAGAGAGAAAAAATATGGACGACAATAGGCTTCCGCTATCCATGACAGTTGTCCATGATAGGAGAAAGAGAAGAAAGAAAATATGGATGGTGATAGACTCCGCCGTCCATGACAGAGGAAAGAGAAGAGAGAGAAAATATGGATGATAATAAGCTTCCACCGTCTATGATAGAGGAAAGAGAAGAGAGAAAAAACATGGACGACGATAAGCTTCTGTCATCCATGACAGGGGAGAGAGAAGAGAGAAAACATAGACAGCGATAGGTTTCTGCCGTCCTTGACAAAGAGAGAGAAACCTGGAAAGAGACTCGGCCCACCACTCAAGTTAAGGTCCGACCCACTATTCATGTTCTAAGAGACAAGGAAGCACAAAGAGTCTCATGCACAGCGATGTGTTCCACCATGCATGGTTAATGAGGAGAGAGAAAGGAATGATTAGAGAGAGGGAAGGCAAGACAAAGAAGAGAGAGAAAGGGAGAAAGAGAGACATGCACAGTGATGCTTGCCACGCATGTTTAAGGCAACGAGGAGAGAGATAGAGAGAAGAAGAAGAAGTTGAGAGAGTGATAGAAGAGGAGAGAGAAAGAATGAATGAAGAGGAGAGAGAAACAAAGAAAGAAGAGGAGAGAGAAAGAGGAGAGAGAAAGAGAAGGGAGAAAGAGGAGAGAGAGAACGAAGAGGTAGAGAGAGAAAGAAGAGGTAGAAAGAGAGGGTAAAAGAGGAGAGAGATAGAGTTACCTACATCTAGGGATACCAGACTTTTTCTTCACTCTCCTCTCTCTCTCCAAGACGTACCCATAATTTCAATACAAAAATCTCAATTTTTATTCATCCAATCGAAGCTTGTGTAGAACCTTTTAATTAGGTTCAGCATGTATTTATAGAATGAGGCCCAAAACATGGGTGGATGCCCAAAATCTACCCTAATTGATGATAATTACAATTTATTTAAATTAAAATAAAAATCTAAAAATAGGGGCAAAATGATGGATTTTCCCTGCTCAACATTTCATGGAATTCTAAAACAGTCCCTACTGCTGCCCTAGAATGTGTGTGATCTTCCATGGTTGATTCGGGGTTGCTCTGGCACCCATTTGACAAAACGATTATTACTTTCTTGTTGGGATCGGCATGACGATCGACTTGATACGAACTTCGAACCACGAATCGTATTTTTAGGCCACAATCATGCGACTCGAAATTTGGATGGACCTTGAAAACTTTTGATCAATATTGTGCTCATTACTTGATTTTTTTCGCATTTTCTTTGATGAATTGCACTGAGCATGCCATCATGATTGCGTTACAACAAACGCAGCTCGATTTCGTGCCCGGACAAAGATTTTACGATCTCAGGGTTTTGGCCAGAATCTGAATTCAGGCGACCGGAATTACAACAACTTTATTAGCTTCACATGTGAAATCTGACTGTACATCACGTACGGAGCAATGGTAGCCCTGAACCTCACACACACGATAAAACTAGTCTCACATTGATTAGATGTACGAGCATCGTGATATGGCCTCTCGAGTGATATGTATCGCTATTGAATTTCCTGCAACTTTTGTCGCGAATCTCCAACTTCTAACTTTTCTCCCTGCTCGGGTGTCTTCAAGGGGCATGTCAAATATCAAACGCTCGTCTTGACAAGACGAACACGCTGGCAAAATTTAAACGTGATCCGACTCGGAACGATGAAGATATGGCTCCCAAAAGTCACTGCCAAAAACTGTAAAAACAGTCACCATTAATGGTGATCTGGTGTAAGGAGGGCGCACAAGAATAGTGTGCGGCCTACCCCTTTTCAGTATTTTGCCTATAACTTTGTCCTAGAGCACCTGATTAAGCCTAAACTTGTCCCATAGGGGTTTTCGACCATGCCGGATCGAACGATGGTGGTTCCACAATCATTTGATGCTCCGTTAAAAGGTTTTAGTTATAGGGTCCGTTTCAGGGTGCTAGAGGTTGATTTTCCCGAAACTGTTTCTTTGTGTTCACTGCCTTAGGCATGTCGAATTGCAACAAAACTTGGCAGGTGGCTTTCTGAAGTTTTCATTAAGATTTTCACTCGTTTTGGGTCAACTTTGAGACTGTCAAAAATTCCATTGTATATCAGGACTTTATTGACCAGCTTCTCTTTTATTCCACATCGAGGACCCAAGGTGCTAAAAAATACCTTCAAGCATATAAATCTTGGATAGCTACTTTAACATTATCTCGTATAGTGTAGTGGAGTTATAAGAAACATTGATTCTCTTACACTTGGTCACTAGGGTTGGGGTCATCCTGAGTCAACACATAGTGTTCGGGTTGTGAGGAGCTTTCATCTCTCTCTCTCTC
>NW_006498192.1:1145484-1168944 GCF_000471905.2 Amborella trichopoda
ATATCAATGGGGTTGTTATCTTGGATTAATACCGGATTGAAGAATAAAGTAGGAGATCAAATGGGTCAATGCAGGTTGTGTACAGCATGACCTCCACCAGCTTTTTAAACAATTTCTCCCAAACCACATGGTACTTGGAGTTGAAAATTTGCAGATAAGCTCCTCAATTAGTCCCATAAACATCAATATGACCTAATACCTATTACATGGTTATTCGCAAGATTGACCTAATACCCATTACCATAAATGCTCAAAACAAATACTGCTGCAGAATGACCTTCGGCCTATCAAATCTCCGTAACTCCATGGATAAGACGAGTTTTTGTATAAAAGTTGAGGTAACCCAATTCTCCACAAGTTTATATGAAGAGAAAATCCATCAAAATTTGGCAAAACAGCAAGGGAAAGTGATGGTACATGATGATTCGAACTCCCAAGGGAAAACCATTAATATTTCCCCCAACATCACTATAACTAACTTGACCTTTGATAAAAGAAAATGGGGCAAAAAGTTATTTTTCACCTTTAGATGATCTGAGATTTTGGGTTTCCATCCATGTTTAATCTGGCCTCCATAAATATCCCAAGCCTAGATCATTTTAAGGGGGGTTAGAATTTTAGAGAGAGGTTGATGAGAGCTTGAGGCATAGCATTCCTTGTCTAGCAAGCCTAGAGTTCTAGTTAGAGAAAACCCGTTGAATCTAACCCTAACCAACCCTAATATCAGTAAAACAAACCCCAAATGACTCAAATTCTTACTAGTTCTTGGACCAAACCCTAATCCACAGCACTTTGGCTTAAGTAAAGGACACATGTCCAGCACAAGCTGATATTCATGGGGCTCAAGGGGTAAGGCTCATATTTGTTACCTTAGGAGATCGACTGTGATTTCCTTACTTCCTCACTCCAATTTACTTTTTGGAGTGTGATCATGGAATCCACTGGCATCATATTAGTCAGGGTCTAAGAGGGCTCAACATATACAAACAAAAGGGAACTCCCAAAGCCCAATTGTAATTACTTTATTGAAGTTATTGCTCTTCTGTGCTGCATCTCTCTGCTTTTTGGAATCATCAACATACGCACACAAAAGGCACAAACAGAAATCTAATGAGTTAACCTCAAAAGAAGATGAATATAAGCATTCTACCAGTCTAAGATGCTAAAAATAAAATAACATAATTGGGACATTTCCTTCAAAATGTACACAATAAAGATAGGGATCAATCCATGCCCTAATCTTACCATGCCAATCCTTTTCTTCATGTTTGGATGGTATCGGAGCTTTTCAATTGGTCTAAAATAACAGGACAAAAAACCCTTAAAACACAACTTTTTGCAGCATTAATTATCTCAATGAAACAAAAATTGGGGTCTACCCTTTAACTTCTACAACATCACCGGGTTTTAAACTTGCTAAATACTGGCTCATTTTGCCTTCTGGGTAAACCTGCAAAAGAAGAAAAAAGACAATATGAGCACTCATACCGCGAAGATTGTTTATGCAAGTCATCCTAATGACAAATAACACATAATTGATGCATAAATGCTGTATCTTAAAAAGATAATGACTATATTTGGTAATAAGAACCCAAAATCATCTACTCCATTCAAGGAATAGGAGAATGTTTAAAAGAGAAGAGACAAATTCATGGGATGGGCACTCGAGATAGCTGTATCATAAATGCGCATCAGTAATCTGGGGCCTGGAAGTCCACACGAATGAAAGATCTGAGTATCAAACAACTGTGGGGCAGAGAAAACCCCCAACCATCCTCTCATTTTGATGACAATTGTCCAATCTAGCATCTCCAGAAAAGCTCTAGTGCCCCAAGTTACCCAAACAAGAAAACTATTATATTGTCCAATCAAATGCAGAAATATATTATATTCTAGTTGTATCATTAGATAAATGTATCATATAGTACAGAATTACATATTATAATGCCATTTATTAGAGTTAGTATTCAATAATATACATTAAAGTCTACAACTCAATGACCTTATGACTTGTAATGGCATAAAGCCAAAATATCCCTAAACACCCAGCTGACGGCCATTATATATCTCCTTTCAGACAAAAAAACTTACTCAACAGTGGCCCCTAGCATAATTGAGTTCAAGGATTCAATTAATTTTGTAAATTAAAGCCAAATTTACGGATTCTGGCTCTTTTCGCTTCATTGTACTCGTTTTGTTACCATACTCGTTTTGTTACTATTCAATATTTGTTTCATTGAGATAACTCTTCAGTTTCACTGCTAATGTCATGGTTCTCACCAAAAAGGGAAAGCTAAAGCATTACGCTAGAGGAGACTAACTGGAAATTCTATGCTATCATAAGCCACTCCAGGAGCTCACAAAGGAAAAGATAACACTCGATTTGATGAGGATAATAAAGTGCAGTAGTCCATGGTACCCTTGTTGAAGGGCTGCATGGGAAACATAAGAATAAGCAGAAAACAATTGCAATTGGATTAAAGAAAACAAATAAATCCTTAACACATCGTAGATTAGAAGGATAATGGGTTTTGTGTCTAACCATAATGGGAGCCTTTATTCAGGTTGCAACAGTTTAGACTTTACAAAGATTCTTCACAAAATGAGTATATTTTACAATCAAAGCCAATGATTTAAGCTATGTTTTATAGATACTTAATTATGGTTAGTGTACTTGAGTCATGTCATGTTTACCAGGTAATCCTAGGATACTTGAAAGTAGCAAAACTATATAAATCATAACATGAATAAAATATAATATTATGCAGTACGATATGTAAATACACATATCAATATTTTGGATGAATATGAGTATGCATTAGATAGAATTATTTGCATCCTTATCTATGTCCTGGACTTTGAGAAGTGCAGATTCATATTTGTCTCTCTGTATCCGTATCCATAAACGTATACACAAAAACCTAGGGATTTGGGGAATGGAGACCTCATAGAGATGATCTAACGATAGAAAATCCGAGGGCTTCAAGAGGCTACTACTGTTTTGTGCTGAGTTGCATAATTTCCTAAAACAAAACAGACCTTGGAAGTCTTACGTGGAATCAGTGATTTAAAACTCGCCAAGTCTGACTCGAACTCCCCCAAGTTAATCAGATTCAGGAGACTGCCGAGACTGGAGGAAAAACCTTGGGAACTGGCCGAATCTTGCCAGTTCCAAATGTTGTTTGGTTAATTTTGTTTAAGACCCAGTCAAGTCTCACTAGGACTCTGCCAGGTTGAGTTGCATGACTCAGGCTTGGGAACCTAGCAAGACCCGACCAGAGTAGATGATTTAGAACACCGCATGAAATTGTGTCAGCTTCTGGGTTTTTATCAGGTTGTCCTAGGTATGGATGCCAGTAGAGAAGTAATCGTTTTTTTCAAGAGTGAATACATTTTTATTTCTACTATGTTGTTTGGTTAATTTTGCCAATTCCAAAAGTTGTTTGGTTAATTTTGTTTAAGACACTAGGACTCTGCCAGGTCGAGTTGCATGACTCAGGCTTGGGAACCTAGCAAGACCCGACCAGAGTAGATGGTGTAGAACACCGCATGAAATTGTGTCAGCTTCTGGGTTTTTATCAGGTTGTCCTAGGTATGGATGCCAGTAGAGAAGTAATCATTTTTTTCTAGAGTGAATAAATTTTTATTTCTACTATAATCAAGTTTTCAGCTTAGACATGGTGCATGGCGCTGTTTAAAGAAACTTTTGTTTAACACTTAGAAGGATCGTCACAAAAATCACAAGTATGGTGACAACACAGATGAGAAGTGGTGATGACTAGTATTACCTAGTCTGTAGGGGGTGAAGTGGCCAAGCATTTGGTTTGCTATACTGCATGATAACTCAACAAAGAAATTATGGCAGCCAGTATTGCAAAGACCAAGAAGAAGATATGCAGGACGAAAAGGGAAGCTCATGCCCCCGGATGGCAAGATTAATCTGCATTGCCCTAACTTTCCATGCTACACAGAATGTCTGTCTTTGTTTCACATGCTAATTTCAATGCTAAGAAAGTTTGAGAAAACATAACAGGATTTCTCATGGATTCTGGCCTTCTGGGAGAGGGTGTTTGCAGAACTATACTAAAAACAGTCTGGTACAGTTTATTTAGTCAAATGGGATGAGTTTCATAGACTGATGACCCAATAGGAATTTTGGAACTGGAAAGATAAAAAGGGTGAACCAAGTATGACTAGTAAAATCTCTTTCATTTTTTCTTTTTAAAAAATAAGATTACTAATCAAATAATGGTCAATGTTGTTTGGCTAGCAAGGACATGAGTTATGAAGGATATTGTTTTGGAGGAACAAATTACTAAGAACATGAGTTATGAAGGATATTGTTTTGGAGGAACAAATTACTAACTCATAATTTTAGAGCAGAAGGAAGGGATGTGCAGCTTTATTGAGAGAGTTGACTATAATGAGGCCAAGCTGTATGAGTTTTGAAAATGGTTTCATACAATGTTCGGATTTTGGAAATGAGAAAGACATAGCTCTTGGAATATTGTCTGGTGTAGGACCACCTTGGGTATGTGATTCTCTGAAATGAAGACTGTTGCCAAAAATAAAGATGTTAGCATCCCAAGTATTATGAAGAGAATTATGAGTGCCAACTGGATACCATAACTGAGAAGACTTAAAGAGTTTATCGAGTTGCATAAGTTCATATATGTGAGTCTATGAAGGAGCATCAGGTAAGAAGCTGAAAGAAACTCAATACAGCTTTACATTTAGATACATGTATGAGAGCATTTCTAAGGGCGTCGGTGACTAAAATATCATGCAAGATAACTCATCATAGGGTATCATTTTCTTTTCTTTTTCTTTTTTTTTCTTTTTTTTTGTTTATATGAGGGTCCCAAAGGAAGGCTGAAGAATGGCAGACTCAGTACCACATCAGACGTGTCTACCTTTTCTGCACTTCAACTAAATTGGAAGGTGACTCAATGCAGCAACCACCACATGAAATCTGTAAAAGTGAAAGTGAAAGACTAGGATTGCAGGGTTCTCTAGTATCTATTATTTCCTTTTATTGTAGGGTTCTGTTCTTCTTTTTTTTATTGTTATTACAGGGTTGTCTATAACCTTTAGTGATTAGGATTTATGATAATTATTGCAGTCTATTCCCCTAAATAAAATCATCTTACTTTGAAAATTACCCAGAAAGGTCCAGAATATTCTGTCGTCACAAAACAATATAAGCAGTAAGGATTGCATTACATGGAAGAATGTCAAGTAAGAAATGTATATACAAAATTCAATTTTAACACGGCGCACATACCTTTACCATTAAGTCAAAGTAACCCTTGGAATCAGGATCTGAAATGGGGGTGTACCTAAAACAGAAAAGAAGAAATAAATCAGGACTTTCAAAAAATTATGGAAAATCACAACTCAAGCATGTTTTGAAAGATTGATATGCCATACTTCCATTTGGCAATATAGAAATATTTATCCTGATGTATTTTGCACAGATCATGGGAAATCAATGCAAAAAGATTCAAAACTATGAAAGAATTTGGAAATAAAGGACTACATATTAACTCTACATACTGAATAGGAAACATAGTATGCATTATAATAAATCGATCAATGAATGGAGAAAGAGAGGACTAACACAACATTGTATCTCCACTTGACCGATTAATACTGAAGATTAAAGGGGTCACCTTGGAGATTTCAAAACTACGGCACTTTCCAGAAGAGACTAAATATATTATAGTATTCAAAGCCAAAGGTTATCAAAACAAAAACATGTAGTAGTGAGAAAGGGCAGATCAGCCTCCAACGACGAGACACTGCCAATTGATTAGATATCACTGGAGCTACCTTTAGAGAAAAGAAAAGAAAACAGGACAAAAGTCTGGAATGCTATATCAGATCAAAAGCTTCATAAACCCAAATACTATTCTTACAATAATACTAACAAAAGCATTCGATTTAGCTGTACACTACATAAAGATTAATATATTAAACCAAAAGCAACATTATCTTATTCACCACAAGAACTTTTATGTGCACTGAGGCCTCTGCATTTATTCCTTTATTCTCTAAAGGCCAAGTGAGATCAATACAATTTGACCAATAAAAATAAAAAGAAAACAAAATGCCTACTATCAGCTACAAATTCGTGAGCTAGTTACGGAAGCGCCATTCCTAGTGAATGATCTTGTTCCTAGTACACGGTTTTTTGCTTGTTGATCCTCCTTGGGAGCATGCTCCTGAATGTTTATGATCCTGATCGCATTTAGCATGGGATCTCAATGCCATTTAATATGGGAATGTGATCCATACTGTTATTAGATACATGATACTCTTTTTTAAATTGATATACGAATAAACAGACTGTCAATTATAAAGATGGCTATATTCAGTAGCCCACTATACTACAGTAGTGTGTGTCTATAGATGCTAATTATATATCTTATATTAGTAGGAGATCGGAGACAAACCTCAAGGTTTCATGAGCACCATTGAAGGACAATGGTAGCTCATTGATAAATTGCAGTTGCCTTTATTGTCATGGCCCTACAATCTCAATTATTAAGGAACTCTCTCACTATGGAATTTCCATTGTGCATGTGTATATGATATTAAAAAATGGATCATTTGGTTTTGAATTTTTTACAATTTCACCCAATTTTATAAGTGCATATATAATATATGATATATATAACATATGTTTTAGAGTGCTCTCTGACATTTGTAATATATAAAGTTCATAATTTATAAATATAGGGGCTGTCCCAGACCAGCAATCCCATGCACTCCCAAGGGAGGGAACTCTAGGCAGGGACAATTCCCGCCTTACTCCTGCTCCCAACGACTATGCTTCAAATAAAAGCAAATATGGCCATGCTAACTTAAAGCGCCAAGGGCAGTGAGCTTATGACTTGTCCAATAGCCGGCCATTAATAACGATCAAGATCCAAAAATTTAGCAATCAAAATGATCATCAAACAAAAATCTAATGAGCTAACTCACCCAAAAAATAAAAAATAAAAATACGCACAAATGGTTTTAGAAAAGTTGAAAATAACATACAAAGTCAACAAACAAAACCTCCAATGTAGACTAAACTGCTAAGCATACATTATAGCTTTTTCAGGAAAACTTACGGGCGGATAACATATTTCGTCTTTCCTTCACTGTCTTTGCCAAATGGAGCTCTGCAAGCAGCATGAGTTATCTTTATGAGAAAAGGAGAAAAGTGGAAGTATAGACTTGCTTAATCACAAAACAAGTGAGTAAACCTCTTGTAAGGAAAAAAAAATGAATTGCAACATACCTTGTAAGGATGCATGAAGCAACACGAAGGCCTAAACTTAAACTATGGTCGAAGGAAAACCTGCAATTTGTGTGAAACAAATAATTTAAATGGACCACATGAGAGAGCCAATTCTGACAGAAAGACGAAAAGGACAAGAAAATTACAGAAGATGAATAAGAAAGAGATTAATATGAGAAGGATAACTAATTCCAATCCCACAGACATCTCTAATAGGTTGCAGTTATAAGCTATAGGGATTTCCCATACTCACAGTTATCTTCAGCATTAGGTATCATTAAAAAAAAAAAGGAATGCAAAGCTCAGAGAATGAATTGCATACAGAAAGGATCATCCCTAGAAGCTAGAGGTCACTCACATTCCATGTCACCATATTGTTCAAGATGTGGGTAAGTGACATGCCATATTTAATCGAAAAGACAAGCAAAAATGGTTTAAGCATAGATCAAGCAGAGCCTTGATTGACTGAGCATTACAGTTACCAAAAATTCTATTAAGGATCCAGATGATCTGAACAACAACTAAAGGAAAGTATTAGAGAGAATTTCTTGGTTAAACCTTAGTTCCTGGACATGCTTCAAGAACGTATGAAGGAATGAAAGTAGGAGTGTGATCTGACATGATTATCCCATGGGAACCACCAAGAGAGTATTAGTTTTGGTAGTGGATATGCTACCCATTAATATTCTAATAGTACTACTTCCTTTAACCATTCCTACTTCTTCCCCTTTACATGCTGCTTTGTTGTCCTTCTAGCAACCCCTTTCTTTTTCCACATACTGAATATTGAACAATTCCACAGAATCCTCCACCCTATTGTTAAGTAAGTTTGTAGTTAAGTAACATTTTTTAATACTTTACAACTTACACAACAAACTAATCATGAATATGACAATCTTAAACAAAGTTCATTTATATATATTTCTAACAGAAGGATACCTGACACCCATGAGCATTGGACTCAAAAAATGTGATTGCAATAAAGAAGAGTTTTGTGCAATGCATTTCAAGTTTGACAACCTCAAAAGAAAATTAATATATTTATATTTAAGCAAATAGTTCTTCATAAAAAAGAAAAATGAAAACTTTTCAAACAAAAGATTTAGTTAATCATCAGACAAAGAGTACTACATAATTTACCTAAATAAATGGGTGTTAGGGCTAACTTTTGCCTTTTCTAGCAACTTGAATTGAATCCACTTCTCTGGGTTGAGTGCTGCAAAACAAGCACATTCAATAAGAGATTCATGAAGAGAAAACAGTGTACCAAAGATTCTGATAACTATGCCATGGAATGTCCAGCATAAACTCTAAAAGCAGAAAAAGTCATAAGGTTAAACAAGTGATAGATGATCAATTGGGGAGTTTTCGTCGGAACCACCGTTTCTAGTGGGTATTTGAGGTGGTATGTCTTACTTTTATAGGTTAAGGTTGACGCCTGATAAACTTTTTTCAGAATTAGCCGAGGAGTTTGCCATTTGGGTCAAAAGCAGAATTATTAGACCACGTATAAAAGGCTCTTGAGGAGGGCAAGTCAAACAACTCATCCTGCTGGATAAAAGCTTCAAAGCGAGGCATACAAGCTGAAAGATTAGGGGAAGAGGAAGACTCGCTAGACGACCTAATTATATTAACATCCCCCCAATACACCACGGAGTATTAAAACGAGAAAAAACTCCAGATAATTCATCAAAAAAAGCTCTATACCCAACAGAATTTGAACCATACACATTAGTTAAAAGCCCATTGAAATTGTCTAAGGGACCCAAAAATAACACATATACATGTCTTTCAAAAATAACAAAATCAACACTATGAAGCACTCTGGGATCCCACAAAATCAATCAACCAACCGACGAGCCAGAAGAATCAGAACCCACAAAATTCAAAGGTCTCCTACCCCACACTTCTCTGGCTAACTGAAAATTCGAGAACACCAGTTTGGTTTCTTGAAGCAAAATGACATCTGGTTTTTCCACACCAAAGAAAAACAAGTCGTCTCCTTTTCGTCTAACACTGTTTAGACCCCGAACATTCCAGCAAACGAGATTCATTCAGAAACATAGCCAGCACCATGCCTGGTGGTTGTTGAAGAACCGGCACACATGGTCACACAAGGCTCAGAGTGTGCATGAGTAGAAGATATGCAATCATCCTTTTGACATACCAGGTTGTCCAATTCCCTTTGACTTCGTTCACCTACCAACACGACCAACCGGGCTTGCCTTCCCGCCGAGAACTGGATTTCCAGTTTTCCTAGGCCTACATCCCTTGGTCCACGGATTAGCAAAGCGGGCCGATTAGATGAATTGATTCCGGGGTATGCCTGTCAAGGTATGCAGGGCAATAAGGCAAGCAAGACTGCAGGAAGAGAAGAACTATGCAAGAGGTGCTGCCTGCTGTCCATAAGGCTAGGAAGGCGAGAGCAAAAATGAGGAGTAATGATAAGTCAACAATTGAAAATCTTGAAAATAGACGGTCCAGATAATGTGTTACAAAATGCACTATTTTTAGGAGTTGAAATCCTTTTTCTTCATTTTCATATATCTTGTGGTCGAGATGATCAATTGGAAGATTTTCCAGTGTCGGACCAACCTTTTCTAGTGGGTTTTTGATGTGCGCCTCACTTTTATAGTATAAGGTTGATGCCTTGTGCAATCTTTCCATATGCACATGTGTGTGTGCATGTGTATATAAATATCAATTACGAATCTGCCCGTACACATGTTAAAATACAACTCTTAATGATACGTCAATATCTCAAGAACTACCACAAACAAAAGTAGCATGTAGGAAAGTGCCAAACAATCCTTAACTCAAGACTTCCCCTCAAATTTAAACTAAGATATCAAACAATGCCAATCTCCATTTTCAGTGTTTATTTTAGGCTGTGCCACCACTTTTATGAGAATATCTTCCATATAAGTCTTCACAAAAGATGTTGGAACTCGGAATGGATATCAAGCTCATGGTAAAATAATTATCTGAATTGAATAGTTATATGGAAGGGATATCAAGCCCAAAGGTAATGTTTAAGCCACATAATGTCATGCCATATCCCTCCTTGTATCGGGGCAACCGACCCAATCCACACTACCATATGCACCCAACTCTAGTGAACATATACAAGAACAACAGTGATTGATTCGGCCAAGTAATTCAAAGCAAAATTCAAAAAAGTTATTCTAAGACTTAGGATTTATTAGAGGCTACTCAGCTTGTATGCACCCAAGTCTTGTTGGGTATTTATGGCCATTAAAGGCCTTATGAGAGCTTGTAATCAATATTAATTATAGTGGAACAATGAACTCCAGTAGAAGTATAGTCCAGAGGGACCGAAATAAGCAAATGCTATTTGTTAATACTCAGACTAAGCTTAACGCGCTAAGCCAGTCGAGTTGGAAAACCCTTAATTACTGGGCATAGAGCACAACCGAGGAAGGTTAGCTGATCTCTTGTGAGGTCACAGTAGTGAGTCATGGGACTGTGTGATCCTTATGCATGATGGTATGCCTGTAGAGACGAAGGCCAAAGCCTCATCATTGAACCATCACACGGCATTGAACCATCACACGGCATGCACATATGATAGCCGTATTGAGACAAAGAGTCACCATTGAGGATGATATGTGTACATGTGCCATAGATGACCCCTATGTAACATAAAGTTGTGGTTGCACCAGGTCTATGTGACTTTGGACTTATCTCTAGCGGAGAACTTGTAATCCATAGACTGGGATTGTATCTCCTCACCTATTAGATGATTTTGGTAGCTCAATCATGAACCTCTGCGATGGTCTATGGATCATGAGAACTGCTAGGTCAGTTTGTGAAAGTGAGTGTGCATTATAGTCCACAATAGAAGATGGAGTGCTTCGACAAATTAATAATTCATTGACCTAGTTGGATCCAAATCCCATCAAAATTATTTAGAATTAATTATTTTGATGTTAAAATATTTTTAGATTAATAGTTTGAATTTTTAGAAGTCTCTGGATATTTTATTTTAAATGAAATTATAAATAGAGAGAAATTGAATTTTTACTATTTTAAATATTCAAAGAGAAAAATAAAATAATTAATCTTTTCTAAAAATCATTTTACTATTTTATAAACACATAATATATGGGGGCACATAGTGGTGTGTGGGGCCCACTAGAGGCCCCTTATGTTGCACGGATTCTTTCCTATTTTGCAAGCTTGTAAAACTAGCAATTCAATCAATTAAGAGAAAAGGGAAAGTTTGGAAATTAATTTAATTTTTCAAGTTTAAGAATATTTAAGAGATAATATGGATATAAAAAGTATATCTTATATATTTTTCATATTTTATTTATTTGAAGGGATTAGGTTAAAGAAGCTGAAGGATAAGGTTCTAGTATCTTCCCTTTAATCATCATGGCTGATCTAAGGGTTGTATGGCTAAGATATCTCAACCCACAGGTCTCCTTTGATCAGTGGTCTGGATCTTTTCTCTATAAAGATGGCTAACCCTAAGAAACCCTAACCTTAGAGAAAATCTATAAATAGGCACCATAGCGGTCCTAATTCTCTACATGTTAAGCTCTCTCTCTCTCCCTCTCTAGGTGGAACGCCACCCTCTCTCAATCTCTAGCTTGATCTCTCATCTCTCTCTCCTGCTTAGAAAAGAAAGAGAAATAAGGGGCACGCCCTAAGCTTTGTGAAAGGGGGGGCACACCCCAAGCTTTGTGAAAAGGGGGGTAGGGTACCATACTAGGTATTGAGACCTAGCCTACTATTCTAGGTATTGAGACCTAGCATGGCCTACCATGCTAGGCATTGAGACCTAGGGTACTATACTAGGTATTGAGACTTAGTCTTCCATACTAGGTATTGAAGCCTAGTACACCATGCTTAGGCATTGAGGCCTAGCCTTGTAATTGTTCCACCATTGCTCTCTGATTTAAAAGGGTTGATAGCCCGAGGTTTCCCATACATTAAAAGATCAAAAAAAGACCTTGATCCCGTGCGCCATCAAAGGAGGAGACCCGGAGTTGGGTGTGTAAAGTCCAGTTGAGGTAATCTTCTGGCAATTTATTTTTTGTTTATGCAGTCATGTGTTTCATGATCCCAAGTCCAAGTTTATGCAATTTTGTTTATGTAATAAAGAGTTGTGAAAATGGAAACAAGTGAGTCCTTGGGATTCCTTTTGTTTTATTTTTTCTCATTATTTATTTAGACATCTGTAAGTAATCCAGGTGGTGAAAATAAAGAAAAGAAAGAAAAATTTTAATCAATATACACTTACCCAGCTTACATAGTCCAACTTTCAAGTCTAACTACAAAAACTCACCTACAAATAAGCTTAGGATGGAACCTACCAAGTCTTTTCAAGGACTCAAGGCTTCAAAAAATGCTAGGCGGCCCCTAGGCAGCCTACTTGGCGCCCAGCGCCTAGGCGGGCATCCAAAACCTCGAGCGCCCCGTAGTTTTAAAAAAACGAGAAACGCCTAGGTGCCCGCCCAGGTACATCCGCCCAAGGCGCCCGCCTAGCCTGCCTAGGCGCCCGCTTAGGCACTCGCCCAGGTACATCCTCCCGTGAAGGGCTGCCTGAGTTTAAGCGGGCGGATTTTTGGTCTAGGCCGCCTAGGCGCCAGGCAGACCATTTTTTAAAACATTGCAAGGACTTGAGCAAGATCACAAGAAATGGAAAAAACACTTACATATGTTCAGAGCTAAAAGTTGTATATTTCTATTATCTATTGATAGAATCACTTTTGCTTCAAAAAAAAAAATTTAAAACTAAGGACATTGGGAGTCCATCACTTGTCACTAATATACAATCGAATATGTTTTAGCTAAGTTTAAAAGCTTTATATTCTAAAGCATCCATCCAAAGTTCTAACTTTGTGTTGACACCGCCTCTAGTCTCATTAATCAAAACTAAGTGATCCACAAACAATATGCATCGCGGTACCTCATCATGTAAGTGCCTAATTAACTCTTCCATAACTAAAATAAAAAGATATAGGCTTACACTAGCCCGTGATGTAGGCCGGTTGTCATCGAAAACTCACTTGTCTCTCCACTAGTTGTCCTCACACTAGTTAGCGCTCCCTCGTACATCTCTCACTACATCGATATATCCTCTAAAGATCCTTTCTTTTCCAACATCCACCAAATTAAGTCCCTAAGTACCTTATCGTATGCTTTCTCTAAATCAATAAAGATCATGTTGAGGCCTCTCCCCTTCTCCCTAAACTTCTCAAGCAGTTGCCTAATTAGGAAAGTAGATTCAATTGTTGACCTACCTGGCATAAAGCCGAACTAATTTTCTGATACATTTGTTTCATGTCTTAATCATTGTTCAACCACTCTCTCCCACAACTTCATAGAGTGACTCATAAGTTCGATCCCTTGATAGTTTGTGCGGTTTTGTATGTTTCCTTTGTTCTTGTAAATAGGTACGATAGTACTTTTTTTCCATTCCTCTGGCATTTTCTTTGTTCACAACATCTTGTTGAACAGCTTGGTCAGTCAAAATATGTCAATCTCTCCAATGCACTTCCAACCTCTATCAGGTTACCATCTAGTCTTAAAGCTTTCCTACCTTCATTCTTCTCAAAGCTTCTTTCACTTCAGATATAATAATCTTGCAATTGTATCTATGACCTTTAACTTCATTTATGTCAAAGGTTTCTCTTAACGTTGTGCTCGTCAATAATAGTAGTGATATCCATTAAAAAAGGGGAAACATGCAAGGGACACCCATTCAATTCTCAAAAATTAGCTCATTTCCTATTACCTGAAATTCAAACATCATAAAATCCCCCACCATCTTCCATTTCTAAAAGAGCCTTACGATTCCAGTACCTAAAACCTTAAAGTCTTGGTTAATGAGAAGGATGCAACATGAGGAATTTGTTTCTTTTAATGAAGGGAGAAAAGGAACAGATGTCAAATCACCAAAGTAATATCAAGAGTGCTTCAATACAAGAACCACGAAGTAGACTAAAGATGTTCCCATTACTCAGCCTCACAAGCTTTCCTAGGGATAAAACCATACTTGCCTACAATTTATAGTACGCTACTACTTGTATATGCCTAACATACCTGTGTCAACACAATTCAAGATCGATACAACTACCAGAGACTGCTAAAACACTTGTAAATATAAAATACTATAAATATAAAGAAATAATATGAATAAATATAAATTATGCACCATGATATGGAGACATGTACTAATGCATCAAATGCACATATTTATCCATTATATAGGCTATATCAGATAGGATACTTGTATCCACATCCATGTCCTAGATTTTGGGAAATGCCAAGTTGTCGTAGTTTCACTCTCCTCATCCATGCTTGTATCCGGAAAAGTGCATCTTAGCCAACAAGTAAAATGTAATAATACACCACATTAAAATCATTGCCTAAAATACAATGATTCTCAATACATGCCTTTCCAAATAGAGAGATTTCTTATACTTACCCGAAGATGTGATACGTAATAAGCCACTTGTAATACACAGTTATCATTCTATAACATAGCTTCGTCTATTCAAATGACCAATAACAATATTGAATAATGTACTAGGACTCAAGTAGCCAGATCATTAATATCTCCCAATAGTGTTCATTAAGTAAATTGCTACTGCTCCTTTGCTCATACTCACAACTCACAATTGGAATCAAGGGATGGCAACAAGCTCTAAAAAAGAATATGCCCAATATTTCCTCTTCTAGTTGTATAATCCTAGTTGAGCCTCATATTTCCTCTTTATATAATCCAAGTTGTAGGCCATTACCGAAAAACAATCATATTATAAAAACTTGGCAATGAAATAGAAATTATCAAAACTTAGAAGAGCATAAAAATGTTAAGAAAAACGTTAAACAAATAGTAAGTAAAGCTAAACTTAAGGCATATGATAATCTAAACAATAAACTTGGAACAAGAAAAGGCGAAAAAAATGTCTTCAAATTAGCAAAAATGAGAGAAAAAAAGTGTAGGGATTTAGAACATATTAAATGCATTAAGAGTGAGGATCAAATGGTCTTGGTGAAAGATGAAGAAGTCAATGAAAGGTGGAGAGCTTATTTTCCATAATTATTAAATGATGAACACAATGGATACACAACAGTAGAAGGAACCATAGGCAAATTAGGGCAGAGGCTTTTTAAGACAAAGCCTCATAAGAATTTTCTTCTAAAATATGAGATCTCATGAGATTTTGTTTTTGACTTTGGCCTCCCACTTTTTATAGAGGGATATATAGACTGCTTTGCCCCTCTTTTAAAAGCAATATCTTAAAGCTTCTCATCTCTTAACTTTTTTCCCACGGTTTCTTCCCTCCTCTCACATCCACAATATAACCCAATGCATTCTTCTTTTCTCTCACATTCTTTCATATTCTCTTTAAAAAATGTGAGAAGAGGCAAGAATGGGGCTGAGGTTGAGAGAGAGAATGTGAATGGAGGCAAAAATGAGATTGGGTTTCCAGAGAAAGAATATGAGAGGAGGCAAGAAATGGGTTGGGCTTCTAGAGAGAGTGTGATTGGAGAAAATTGAGATTAGATTTCTAGAGAGAGAATATGAGATGAGACAAAAATTGGGTTGCGTTTTTATAGAGAGAATGCAATAGTGGAGAAGAACCAGTGTTCACAAAATCGAACTGGAACGGTTAACAGGACACCGGCCTGGAAGCGGTTTAAACGGCCCAACCGGTAAACCTGCCAATTCAACCGCTCTAATCGGGCAAGTCTTGGGCAGTCAAAAAAGTGTTAAAAAAATTAAAAAAAACAAAATCTACTAAAATATAAAAAGCATATAAAGAATGATTAAAACAAAACACATTCAAATGAAGTGGAAAATTAATGAAAAAATTGATTTTAACCCATTTTATATTTTCCAAGGGCTATTTTTAAACTTTTCTAAAAAAAATGGGAAAGTATAAAAGTGAGTATTAATGACCAAAACAAATTTTAATCTTTACCATAATGTAAAGAATATGTAAAAATGCATTACAAATCAAATTCCTTACTTTAGAGAATTTATATACATTTTTTTGAATTTTTTTTTTTAAAAATACTGGTTGATCACCCTAACCGCTCAAAACCAGAACCGATCTAACCAAGCGGTTAGCGATTAGATCAGGCGATTTTGCGAACAATGAAAAGAACATGTTCGGTGTTTAGAGGAGAAAAAAATTTTCAAAAATAAGTTTTCAACAAGTCTAATATCTTAAAAGTAGAGCCTAACAAGGCTTTATTCATAAAAATCCCTAGATACATTCGCTTTGAAGATGATGAAGATAGAAAAGGCTTTAGAATGAGATGGTATCCCAATAGAGGTTTGGAAGTACATAGGGGTATATTGGCATTGACTGGCTGACCAAGTTGTTCAACAAGGTGTTAAGAACAAAAGAAATAGTAGGCGAATGGAGGAAAAGTATTGCAATACCTATTTATAACAACAAATGAGACATACAAAATTGTGCGAACTATTGAGTGATTAAACTTATGAGCCACATTATGAAGTTATGGGAGAGAGTGATTAAGCAACAACTAAGGCATGAAACGAGTGCATCAGAAAACCAATTCGGTTTTATGTCAGGGAGGTCAATTGAGGTGATTTTCTTACTTGGACAACTAATAGAGAAGTTTAGGGCTAAGGAAAAAGACCTCCATATGGTCTCCATTGATCTAGAGAAAGCTTATGATAAAGTGCCTCGAGATTTAATTTTGTGGGTGCTGGAAAAGAAAAGTGTCTCCAGATACTATACCGATATGGTGGGAGATATGTACGAGGGAGCACTAACTAGTTTGCAAACAACTGGTAGAGAAACAAGTGAGTTTTCAGTGACAATAGGTCTACATCAGGGGTCACCATTGAGCTCATACCTTTATGTCTTAGTTATGAATGACCTACCTAGGCACGTACAAGATGAGGTACTACGGTGTATATTGTTCTTGGGCGACAGTTTTAATTGATGAGACCTGAAGCAACAACATAAAGTTAAAACTTTGAAGAGATGCTTGAGAATCCAAAGGTTTTAAAATTAGCCAGACTAAGACAAAATATATAAAATGCAAGTTTAGTAATAATAAGAGTAAAGACGAGGAAGTTGAGATTGACGCTAAGAAATACCAAAAAGAGCGCATTTTTTATATCTTGGGTCGATAATCTAGAAAATTGAGAGATTGAGGAAGATATTGCGCATAAAATTAAAGCTAGATGGGCAAAGTGGAGATACGAAAAGGAAGTTTTATATGACCGAATACCAATGAAGTTAAAGGGGGAGTTCCATAGGACAGCTGTGAGACCAGTTTTACTTTATGGGGCGGAGTGTTGGACGGTCAAGAAACAAGATATTCATAGGATGAGTGTAGCTGAGATGAGGATATTGCAATGGATGAGCAGCAAGACAAGAAGAGATAGAATTCGAAATGAATACATTTGGGAGAACTTAAGTATGGCTCCAATAGGCGATAAGTTGTGAAAGTAGACTTAGATGGGTAGGCCATGCGCAGCGCAGACCCAGTATGGCACCAATTGGACGGTGCGAATTTGTTCAAGTGGAAGGCTCAAAAGGGATAAGAGTTAGGCCCGAAAGAACATGGTTGGAAGTAGTGAGAAAAAATACAGGGACATATGGCCTCACTGAGGTATGACCCCTGATAAAGCAAAATGGCGGACCAGGAATCGTGCAGTCAACCCCAAATAGTTGGGAAAATGCCCAAATAATGATGATGATAATCCAAGTTGTACTTTTGAGACAACTAATACTCAAGTGGATTCAATCCAACCTTTAGTACATGTGTCTAATTGGTTCCCTCGCATCCTAATTTCAGCTTAATGAAATGTAGCTTATAACCCTCGTCCTCAAGTAGAGAGCATATTGCTTCACAAGAAACCTGAATATAAAGAAAAGTTTAGAGAATTATTAACACTATTGAGAAGTAGCTTCATCAACTTTGCTTCTTTCAAATCTTCACCTAGCATGACTATCCACAGAAAACACATCAAGTATCTAGATTTTCAACCCTTGAACTCCCTAGTTTAACTAAATATGGAACTCACCAAGGACTTTGTGAGCCAGTGAACCGTACACATCATATGAATCTTCCTTGAGAGGACATTTATCGGTTCCTAATCTTTAAGGCATATCTTTTCACAAATAAATTGTGTTAGAAGTTCCTTACTCTCCCAGAATCATAAACATGATCCTTACTCTTCCAGAATCATAAACATGATAAAAGCATCATCTAGTGGCATTTTATAATGTTATTCTTTGACCAAAGTATCCAGTGCATGCATTCCTACTTTACAATGAAATTAGTTGAACACATAGAAAGTTATGCATGTTTTGCTTAAGAGAAGTGGTTCTATCTCTATCTTACACTTCAAAGTTCAAATTTGAAACAGATTGAGGCATCAAAGTTGAGTTCAAGAATATGATGGAAATATCAAATGGATGTGAATAGTTAAGAGTTATATGGACTAGCCATCTCATTCTGCGAACAAAAAGAAGGAATACATAAATTGTAAATGGAACAACAGTATTGCACTCGTGCAAATACAGTTGGCAATTATCAAAGGGGGGAGTAGAAGAGGCATGAATTACAAGGATACATTTCCATCCAATTATGAATAAACACTATTTTGTAACAAAGGGACTACATACCTCCACTTCGAGCAGAATCTTCTGGTTGTGAGTCTAGCTGAACCTGTCAACACAAATGAAAAGATCCCTAGTAATTTGAATTTGGATCAAAAGCAAAAAGGAACACTAGCAAAATACAGTCGTAAGAGAAAATAGTTACATTTGCAGAACAAGACCAAAATATTGGTGAAACGCCTTTTAGCTTTCAGATTTAAGCATTATCAATACAATCGAAATGGTTGGCATATTTCACCTAAAGTTGTGAGAAATAAATAAATAAATTATTCAAAGAATGAGAAAAAAAAAGGAATATATATAAACAATGACAAAGTGAAAAATCAATGATGAAACTAATGCATGAATCCCCAATTGTACCCAAGTTTTAAAATATACTTAATATTCTTAAGATAGATGTCCGTAACAGATATGAACTTATAAGGAGATTTGAATCCCTGAAATTAAATCTTCGTTTCATTTTTTGTTTTTGCTACATATTTTCAGTTTAGTCATGCATCTCATTTGAAAAATCGCAATAACAAACAAGCGAATAGATCCATGTGTAGACACCAACTAAGAAAAAGCAAAGAGATGGAAATAAAATAATTCAATATACAGAGAAAAAAGGAAAAAAATTATGACAAAGAATAAAACATGAAATAAAGTGTCCAAACCCATAAATTACCAAAATATTTCCACCAAAACCATGATTACTGGGAAAAGTAACCAACAACACGTTTTTACTCAAAATGACTGAGTTAGTTGGAACACAGAGAAATCAAAACTAATTCAACTCCTCACAATCACATCTTCTATGAAAAAGATGCAAAATAAAAAAGGAAAGTGGGAGGTTACCTTATCATCAGAGAACAAGTACAAGTACGCCAGACCACCTGAAATTGCAGAAATGGCTCCAAAATGGGCCTTGCTTTTTTTCCATAACTCCTCAGAGGTTGTGTGAAAGGAAGGAGAAGAAGCCATGGAGCTCAAATTGGATTGAGCCCTTGATCTAAGAGCCACAGGAGCAGTTCTGGCAAAGCGCTTCAGAAGAAGAGCCATTGTCGAGGAAGAAGAAGTCGGTTCTTTGACAAGCTTGTGGATTGATTTAATGAATTGAGCAAGCTCCCGCGGGAGCATAAATTTATCTTTTTAACGGTTTTGTTTGAAAGGGAGGGGAGCTAGGGTGTGGCAATGGACGGGACCGACCCGGGTCTGGTTATGGGTCCAAAATTTGGACCCAGCAATCGGGTCGGGTCCAAATGCAGGACCCAAAATATTGAGTGGGGTCCAGGTCCGGTGAGGTACAGATCCCACATTTTCCAATTTATGAAGTTTATGTGCATGGGAGAGAGAAATAATGAATGATTTTAGGAGAGGAGAGATTTTTATGGAATGCGGAGAGAGAAATAAGGAAAGTAAGAGAGAGTGTCACGACTCCACTCCCTACCATCTCTGTCGGACCCACAAAGGGCTAAGTCCGGACCCGTCGGAGGACAATAGGGCGTGGAGTCATGACCACAGGTAGCGAGTGCCACTCAGACCGGAGTCCTCTCAACATTATGAAGAGAAAGAATTTCCAGTATCAAAGACAACCACAAAAGAAACGAAAAAAATGAAACACAATACATGTCAATATAGTCTATTGGACAAACAAGTCCCAAAAATACATATAACACTCCAAAATAGTACATATGGGTCTAAGGCACAAAGGCCCAACATCAAGACATATACGAACTTAGAAAAAATTATATGGCCAGACAGCCGACCAAAACGTATATTGTAAAATGGAGCTTCAACCAAAGGGGGGTAAGGGACCCCAAGCGCAACCACCAAGACATGTCATTCCAAACACGCTGGCTATCACTCTACATGGAGGGAAAATTTAAAAAAGTGAACTGTAAAGCCCAGTAAATAGATCTAGGTGTCATGCAATCATACTTACAAATATCACATCACAACAATAATCATGGTCTTATGCAAATCTTACAAAACATGGAGTCATGTGTCAAATTCACATATAAATAAACGTGTCATGCATGATTTGTTTCATGCTAGAGTAATAACAAATCAGATTCATTAGATATGATTGTAACAAGAGTCGATCAAATCATTCGAGCATGAGTGTCATAACAGCTCAAAACAGTTATGCACGTATGTAACAAGCATAATTTAGATCAAAAGATACCAACTAACTCTTGAAGTAGAAGCCCCATTATCTGGCAAGTCAAATCCTGATGCGTAAAGCCTCTACCATTACAACCAAGAGGAAGCACCACCAACAGGTAAATCTGTTGCGTAGTGCCTCACACACACACACGGTCCCCAGCGTGCTTTGGGACTTTTGATAGGTATTGGCCTTGCAAGACACGGCCCTCTCATGTGCCTTTTGGCAAGAGAGCGTTACACTACTAAATGGGTCTCAATAAGTAGTGCCTCACATAATTTTTGAAGGAATGACCACCCAACACGCACACACACTCCTAATTCTCATCCTATCATAGAGGCTTAGGGAAAAATAACAGCTGCCGGCACAAATATCTCATCATATCATAATAGAGGCATGTCTTTATGCGCCCATATCTTATTAGAAGCATGTTACCAGGCACACATATCTTATCAAAAGCATGTTGTCATGCACACATATTTTATTAAAAGCATGTTACTATGCATACTTATCTTATCAAAAGCATGTTGCCATGCACACATATCTTATCAGAAGCATGTTGTCATGCACATATATCATATCAGAAGCATATTACCATGCACACATATCATATCAGAAGCATGTGGTCATGCACACATATCTTATCAGAAGCATGTTGTCATGCACACATATCTTATCTTAAGGATGTTATCATACACACATATCATATCAGAAACATGTTATCATGCTTGGATCATATAACAGAACCATGTCTCTATGAATCATATTAGAAGCACATCATACACATAATCACAAAAATATCAACATACCTAGAGCATGCTATACATATAATCACAAGAACCATCATTATGTCATATTATCATTCTAGATATATTGTCATGCAATATCATGTCATATATCAATGCAATAGACATCACTATGTCATATTATCATGCTTATCAATTCTAGATACATTGTCATGTCATATATCAATGGAAAATATGTCACTATGTCATATTTCTGATTTTTCAGTATGAACACTGTCCACATTTAATGGCATATCATTAAATTTAAAGATCGTTCAACCTTGCAACAACTTTTATGACAATCCAGATTCATAAAAAAAACAACTTTTATGTAGGAAGTAACCCCAAATATCGGTCTAAAGTTTGTCAAACTATTTGATGTTCTAGAATGAAATTTCTGTTTTGCGCAGCAGAAAATCCAGGATGACACCTTACTTGAGAAATGACCATAACTTTCAAACCATAAGGAATTTTATTATGAATCCAAAACCAATGTTTAACTAGACTCATCTATCAATTAAACTCTTCACAAAAAAATATGTTAAATTCCTGGAATTTCATTTCACAGATCTGACATGCTTCAACAAACAGTTAACAACTTTCAAACTAAATGAGATATTACAAATGGGTCTATTCCATATAGAAGTACATTCAACATACTACTGAACAACCAAATTTTATGGTTTAAGGAATGGTTTATGGTGCCCTAACAATCTCTCAAACAGGGACCACACTTCTGGAAATCGAAATACACTCTAACAGAATTTTAGTAGCATGCACCCACACTCAAATTTCACATTTTAATTGGGCAAGGAAACATGCATTAACATAAACATGACACCATGAAAACTAAATCTACTTACCTACTCCAATTGAAACTTCCAAGGTGCAAAGCTCAACAAGTTCCACTTCGATTGCCAAGCATCAAGTGGATTGGGTTCAAGCTTCAGAGGTTAAGGGCTTAGGAGGGTGGGGGGGATGATGGGACTTGGAGGGGTTTAAAGGCTAAGGGGAAAAAAGGGCAAGTGAGGACGTGAAGAGGTGATGACAGAGAGAAAAAACCAAATTAATGAGTGAATATAAGCATGGGGGGAAGCATGCATGTGCCGCAAGTGATCATGCATGAGGAGAGAGAATGCATGCTTGAGGAACACAATAATGGGGGTAGAAGCATGTATGTACCATATGACACTCAAGTGATCATGCATGAAGAGAGAGAATACATGCTTGATGAACACAATGATAGGGGTGGAAGCATGCATGCGCCACATGATACTCAATTGATTATGCATGAGGAGAGAGAAAGCATGCTTGGGAGAGAAAGAGCATGAGAGAGAAGAAATACCCTAAGCCCACCAAACGCCACTTGAGCCCAACCGCACACTTAACCATCCGTGCTCCATGCGCACTCATTACCCGCGCTCAACTGCGCACTCATCCATCCGCACTCCACGCGCACTTGTCTACCCGCTCCAGCTGCTCACTCATCGACATTCATTTCTCTGGAAAAGTCTCAGACCTTACAAAGAGTGAGCGAGAGATTTAGAGGTGATGAGAGGTTAAGATATTTTTATGAATGCTTTTGTGAAG
>NW_006498192.1:1172081-1184646 GCF_000471905.2 Amborella trichopoda
GTCCATCGTCTGTCTTTGTTGGTTTCGTTTGTCCTCCCTGCATAAATTCTAGAGTCAAAAAGTCCGGAAAATAATTATTTTGACCATTAATATGGTCAATAGTAAATTCAAAAGCAGAAAGAATACCTTGCCATCTTGCAAAAATGTGTTCAGACACAAGATTTTTTACGTCCTTTTGGAGGACGTCTTTAGCTGCTTTACAATCTGTCCTTAAAAGGAATGATTAATTAAGTAAATCACTCTGGAATTTAGTAATGGCATGGACTATTGTGAGGATCTCTTTTTTGACTGTCGTGTAATTTTGTTGAGCGGGGTTTCATGTCTTAGATGTAAATCGAACCAAGTGCTTTTGATCATTTACCTTTTGTTTTAGTACGGCACCAAATCCTTGTTCTGAGGCATTTGTTTCAACTATGTTAAATGCTGTAGGACAAGATAGGGCCAGACATGGTAATTCCTTTGCTTTTATTTGGATCTTTTTTACAGCTTTGGTATGTTCATCCATCCATGCTGGAGGATTCTTTTTTAATCTTTGAAATAGAGGTTTTGCATCAAGCGCTAAATCTTTATAATGAAAATAGACTGTTACTTACAGTGGTAAAACTGTAGCACTAGTAGCACAATTATACCACTGTAAGTAATGGAAGAAACAACTATATCTAGGTTATTCCAAACTATTTTCAGAATTCTCTGATTTCAATAAGAAAAGTTTAAAACGAAACTTTCACTTATATTTTATGGTCTTATATTAGGTCCCATGGATTTTAAAATAGGAGTACCAAATCTCATCAGACGATATGGACATATATGATTATGTTCCAGAATTACATAGACAGATCTCCATTAAATGGTGGGATAGTTACAAAAATAACTCCCTAAATCCCAATAAAATCAAAATAAAATTTATATCATCTTCCCCACCTCCAAAGATGGATATTTCAGAATATGTAGCACTTCTCCAACAACAAAATCCATCCACGTCTAAAGACGAGCTCAAACTTAAAATCTGGGAAGCTCTCAAAGTTACTGATGAAACCATGTTCATCCAAAGTGATGAACCTGAAGACTGTACTCCCCTTAATGAAGATGATTAATACGACATCAAATTTCCTTTAAAGTAAAGCAAATTTCGAGGGGGCAGGACGACTCCAAACTATCGAGGACACGAACCCCCAAAAAATTGAAGGAATCACCGACAAAGGCATCACATCACCGACAAAAGCATCACATCACCGACAAAAATATCACATCACCGACAAAAGCATCACATCATCGACAAAAGCATCATATCACCGACAAAAGCCACTGACAGCATCTTACTGTAGCAGATAGTGTGGACACTGTAGCTGAAGTGCGGTCACTGTAGCGTCGGTGCGGATTCCAAATATTTGAAGTCGGCCGAATTTGAGGTCTATAAAAGGAAAAGGCCTGAGATTATTTGAGCATCCTGGAGTTTCCAAGTCCTCTTAGCCTCTTTTAGTCTTTCTACTCTTAGTCTTTGCTCTCAGCCTCTCTGTTCTTTTTGCGAGCCTCTCTGTTTTCTTTGCGAACCTCTCTGCTCTTAGCCTCTCTGTATTCTCTGTAAGCTCTCTGCTCTCAGCCTCTCTGTTCTCTCTGCGAGCCTCTCTGTTTTCTCTACAAACCTCTTTGCTTTTAGCCTCTCTGTATTCTCTACAAGCTCTCTATAACTTCTCTGTAACCCCTTTGTGCTCTCTATAGTCTCTCTGATTCGCTGCAACCTCTCTACAACCTCTTTGTAGCCCCTTTGTACTCTCTACAGTCTCTCTGATTCTCTGCAACCTCTCTACAACCTCTTTGTAACCCCTCTGTTCTCTGTTCTCTGTTTATTGTTAGTTTTCTACTTTTTCCTCTGTATATCTGGTGGTGTATATAGCCATTCAGCTTAGTGAGTATAAAAGTGTTATGTGTGACTGTTTTTGGGACGAGGTCCTGTTTACATCCCGGAACAGTTAAAGCTTTTTACCAGCTTCTGTATTTGCCAGATGTAAGTATGTTTTATATTTAAGTCTTCATTGTGATTAGATATTGTTTCTTCTATTATAAGAATGTTGTAATATTTGATTGTTATCTGTTTATTGTCTGATTGTCTGTTTTATTGTCCTGTGCGCTTTTAATATTTGAAATAGAGGTTTTGCATTAAGTATTAAATCTTTATAAGAATCTAAAATATAATTTAGGCAACCAAGAAATCTTTGTAATTCAATTTTGCCTAAAATTATATTTGGGAATTTGGATGCAAATTCAATTGCCCTGTCAATAGGGATGATTCTGCCTTGAAAAATATTATGCCCTAGAAATCTAATTTTTGTTTGGCAAAGATTTATTTTTCTAGCAGAGACTACTAAGCCAACATTTTTTATTGCTTTGATAAACATACTTAAATGTTTCCAGTGCTGCTCAATTGATTCTGAAAAAATAAGTATATCATCAATATAGACAATCATGAATTTGGTGTAGGGATTAAAGATTTCATTCATGATGTTTTGGAACTCAGAGGGTGCATTTTTTAATCCAAATGGCATAACATTCCACTCAAATTGTCCAAATGGGACATTAAAAGCAGTTTTATATTTGTCTTCTTTGGGAATTTGGATATGCCAGTAACCTGATTTGAGGTCAAATTTAGAAAATATACAAGCATTGACTAGTCTATCCAAAATATCTCTCTTGTTTGGGATTGGATATCTAATCCACCTCAAGACTTTGTTGAGTGACTTGTAATTTATAACTAACCTTGGAGTTCCTTTTTCAATTTTCGACGCCTTCTCTACATAAAAGGCCGAACAGCTCCATGGAGACGAGCTTTTTCTGATAAGCCTTTTTTATAACAATTATTTTATTTCTTTCTTACAGATTTCAAGTAGCCTATTATTCATTTGAATAGGTCTAGCTTTTGTAAGAATTTTGCTTTCTCTAAAATCTGGTTCATAGGTTAATTTTACTATGTGTTGTTTTCTATCCCAAAGGCATTAGGGATATCCGCACATATTTCTTTTCCCATATTTATTTTTAAATACTTGATTTTATTCTGTATTTCAGGAAGAGACAATTTCTCTTCTATATTTATATATTTTATTTCTTCTTTCAAATGATATAAAAATTTTTCTTTGGAAGAAACTGTATTTCTAATTTTGTTAATCTCATGGACTCTAGGCTTTTCTATTGAGGTAAATTTGACCTTATGCCCCTCAATAATGGCTTCTATCCCTATATCATCGATCGTGATTGGATAGAGCATATTAAGGAATGGAGTCCCTAGGATAACAGGTTGGCAGAACCCTTTTACCATTATAAATGGAAAATTGAAACAAGTACCATTGTTGCAGACTGCAATATCAGTCAATTTGTAGTTTATGAGCATTTTACTACCATATGTCGTATTAAGGATTTGGGTAGTTTTACTGAAATATTTAGTTGGTACCAAACCTTTGTTGATACAATTCAGGTCTGCACCTGACTCTATTAAAGCGGTGGTTTGAAAGATGTATTCTTTTATTACTACGATTTTGATTTTGGTAAACCATTTTTGAGTTATTATTTTGTCTACCAGATTTATATATTTACAAGTTTGAATTTTTTCTATTATCATTCCAGCTTAAGAAGTTTCGGGCTTCGAAAGGGTATCTTCAACTTCTGGTGGGATGGGGATATTGTGTTCAGTTATTAATTGATCAAATTCTTCCTCTATATTCTCATCTTCATTTGTTTCTTTGATTGGATCATGAGCTAGTTCTAAAGATTGGACTATTGACTTTAGAGTTATCAGTTCATTTCTAACTTCATTAATTTCAAATTTCAGCTCAGATATTGAGGGTTCCTTTTCTTTATGAGTTTTATTTTGTACTCTTTTTAGAATATCTTGAAAACTGTAGTCTTCTTTTGTAGGGACAAGAGAAGAGTTGGGTTTTCTTGAAGGAGTTTTTGACATATTGATATATTTTACTAAGGCTTCTTTCTTAGCTTCTGGGTCTATTATTTTGTCAATAAGATCTATAATTAAATCTTCTTCTTTTGTAAGGGTATTGATATTCAAACCATTCATATCTATTATAGCTTTATAGTAGTTACATTGACAATTATCCTTATCTGTTTCTAGGTCCTTTTCATAGTTTGAATCTGAATCGAAGCTACTAAAAATGATATCTTCATAATTGATTTCTCCAATTAGCATTTCTTCTTCTGATTCAGAAGAGTTTGAAGTTTCAATTCCAATTTGGAGTATCTCAAATAATTGTTTTATGATATCGTCCTCCAATTCTAAAGAATTAATCTTCTTTTGGACCCTGCACTTGTTTTTATAATGACCAACCTTGACACAGTTGTAACAAACAAGGATTTTTCTTTTTCCCTAGTATTTGAAAGATGTTTTGTCTTTTAGAAACTTTTTTGAGAATTTATCTTTTGTCTTTTGGTAAGGTCTGAACTTCCTTTTTTTGATTGTCTCATGTTTTCTTTTGAGAAATGGTTTTGATGGGGGTAAAGTGTTGAATCCAAATTGTTTACAAAAATCTCCTAGCTCTTTCCTCCATGTTATTCTTTGCTTTTCTAATTGTTTTCTAAGTTTTAAGTCTGTGCACAAAGCCAGACTCTCAGCACAAATTTCAGCTGATAATTCCCCTAATGTATACAAAGAATAAGGAATAAGTCCCCCATGTTTGTTTTTTAGAATGGTTTTAATCTTTTCTACAAAAAGATATGGTAAACCAGCTATGAATTTTTCCTTCCAATGGTCTGATTTACTATCTTCTCTTGACAGTAGTCATGAGAAGAAGATATATTTGTACCATTTATAATGAGAGAGTGTTGGACATCTAAGATTAGATAATAAATCATCTGACCTTGCTGCTAACAGAGCAGTGCTTCCCACAAACTGGAGGGTTATAATATAAATCAATGTATTAACTGCATCACCCTCTTGTACTATATTTTCCTAGCCATTTTCTCATTTAACTATCCATTGTTTTGTAGCATTTAATATTTGATTTTTTGAGTCTTCATCCATATAAAAGTCCCACCAACCTCTTAACCAACCAGTGAATCCACATATTATGGCTTTAGCTATCTCATGGTCTTGATTTCGACTTGCCTTGCAGGCGGTGGCATACATAGTCATATGTTTCATGAGATCTAGGATTTGATTTTCTGCCATACCATCGATATTCCAATTCACTATGGATTTTCCTGAGTAAGAGACTGAGGTTGATATTAAGTCTTCTTTTATCTATAGATCTACTGGGGTAGGTCTAGGATAGTACATTCGAGTTTGAGAAACTGGTCTCACTTTTTTACCATAATCAATCTTATTTAATTCTAAGCTTGCAGACTTAAAAGCTTTTTCTATTTGTTCGATCTCTTCGTCAGGTGCCTTTTCCAAGACCTGAACCTCTCCCTTTTGGATTTTAGAAGATTGAGCTTTATCACTAATATTCAGTTTTTTCAATCTCTTGACCAGTTCATCTATCAGCTCACTATTTTCCTCTTTTTTTTTTATTCCCTGTAGGCTGAATTTCCCTGTTTCAATAGTTGGAGGAGGTTTGAAGAGGACAGCTTCCTTTTTCTTATCCAAGATTCTGGGTCCAGGAGTTGGTTTCAACTTATTTATGGCATTTTCTATTCGGGTGGTTTGTTTTCCTATTGTTTGAAGGAAAATGTTCGTATAATTATTTTGTTCAATAATATGCGTTATCTTATCAAGATTGGCCATGCTTTGCTCTCCTTCTTTGGGTCCTAATTTTAGAGGTGAGGCTATAATTTCGATTTTTTCCCCTAATTTTTCTCTTGTAAGTACTAGACTAGTCTAAGGGGGATGAATGGACTCAATTGTTTCTCCCTTGGAGGTTTGATATGTTTGAAAGGATTTTTCTACCATATTTACTTCAAACTTTTGGATTTTGATATTATAATCTTTGGTTATGTATT
Source organism: Amborella trichopoda (assembly GCF_000471905.2). Next base: position 1,178,022 of record NW_006498192.1, read on the forward strand.
TTAACCATTTAAAGAATTAACAGTTGCCTTATGTTTTATTATAAATCAGTTAAACTTATAATGAAAGGCATCCCTTAATGGTTCTTTAAATTCTTTAAAAAACCATTCTCTTATTAATTTGTTTTTGTCAGAATAAAAGTCCGTTTTAATCCATTCTTTGTCAATTACAAAATCTTCCTTTTGAATAACATTAATATCAAAGTCTAGATCGGAAGGAGTTGGTTCTTGTTCTTCTATTTCAGAAGAACCTGGGGTCTCAACTCTATAGACTGGTTACTAGACTTGATTTGGAGTTCTATTTAGTCTTTCGATAATAGTTCTTCTATGGGAAGATATTCTTTCATGTTCTGATTGTGGAATTGAAGAGGTAGAACTTCTGGGAGGATCCCTGATAGTAGGGTCAGCTATTCTTAGTGTGGTTCTTCTGGAGGATGGAAAGCAGATTTTTATCTCTGCGTCTGCATATTTTATTATTTGTTTAGGGTTTTTGTTTCCTGGAGCTTTGATTCTGGCTTCTGCTTGCAAAGACCATCTTTCAGGTAATTTTACTTGGGACCATGCTGTAGACTTGGGTATGACCAAGTTTGATTTTTCCATATTTGTCTGGAAAAATATTGTTTGACCTTTAGAAGCCATTTGCCTAACATTAAGACATAAGGTATTCAATACCTTATAACATATTCGGTAAACAAAAGCTAGGTTTTGTGAATCGGGGTCCATGTCAAACTCTTGAGTTTTAAGGTTTAAAGTTAAAACTTTCAAGAGATTTGGATCTGTTAGGGCCACTGAAAAATTTGGAAAACAATTGAAGTAGATGAGCCTGTTACAGAGACTGGATTCTACTATTCCTAGCAGAGAATCAGTGCATCGCTTATGTCGGCTGTCCCTTAAACAGAGCATAACAGAATTGTTCAGTCTTGTTCTAGTTAAAGGTTTGACAGCTATTTGGACAAGGCCAATATGTAAATATTTGTATTATTTCCTTTTATGATCTTCTATCATCCTTTGGGAAAGTAGTTGAAATTTATCTTGGGTCTCCATGACAGAAATACTTTGTTCTATAATTTTGATAGAAAAACTAGTTTTAAATTCAAGCGTATATATATATATATATCACTGTTTTGTAAAATAAATTGTTTTAAATGAGTTTTTAAAACTCATCTGATTTTGATTCTCAAATCTCAACCCTAAAAAAAAGTAAGGGAAAAGATAGGTTTTCCTGTGATCTAAAACATATTGTGTGATGAGAGAGTAGGGGAAAGAGAAGGCAGAAATTGGAGATTTTTATTTTTGCATACCACCAATTTCTCTCTCTACCATTTTATCGTTCTAGTGGATCCCTCCGCCTTCTATAGTGTAAGCCAATTCCTTGCCTTCAACTTACCACTTCATCCTTGCATTACCAGGAAACCATATTCGAGAGCAACTCTCCGGTCATCGAATCACAAGAAAACCACTATGCGGGTTTCAAAACTGCGTTTTGCGAATTCCAATCCACTTATTAAGAGTCCAAAACTGCTTTTAAGGTGGTTTAGCTCTCAAATTGTTGCCATGTTGTGGTTTTCATGGAGACATTGCTCTGCAGTTTGCTATCAAGGCATTACATTGAAATTCTGAGTATTTGGGAAAGTATAAAATAATAGTATTGGGATAATCATGTTTGGCCATTGGATGTGGAATGAGAAGGCCAAACGTGTCCCATTGACCAAACTTATAGTCCAAGAGAAAATATTTCAAAATAATGGCACACCCAGACAACTATGAGCGACTGTGAAAGGTTAATTGTATTGTATTATAATATACAATCTCTTTTTAAAATATTTATATAAGGATTATATGTTATAAGATTGTTTACGGACCATACAATTTACAATTGCTCCTAGCCATGAAATGTGAAATTATATAGTGGGAATATATCATTTTTCTACAAATGATTTCGAGAATAAATTTAAGCACAATGGCACATTACCAGCACCCATTTTAACTTTTGACATCTAGGTTTAATTGGGCATTTTCTATAAAAAAGTGAAAAAGCTGTCTTATCGTATACTTTCCTCCACACACATGCACACATATATGATGCGGTTTATATAAGGCCAAGGTTTTATGAGAACAATATAAAGCGTCACCTCAAATTCTCGTCTAGAAAGTGCTTTTGGTGACAAAAATGTATCAATTTTCTATAGCAATGTTATCAAGCTTTCTTAGAGCACCGCTATAGACATAATAGAGAAGCAATTCGGTTCTGCAAAAGATTAGGAGGAAGTCTTTGGGAGTAATTTAAAGTTTAAAAAAAAAGGGATCATGTATAACAATTTGTAAAAAAAGTTTATTATAGAGGCATATCTTATAAAATTATGAATGCAAGCTTTTTTTTTTTTTTTTTTTCAAATTTTGTATATTTTAAGGTTGCTTTTACATTTATAGTGAGTAGTTTTGAAATTTATAATGATATATTCATTTTAATGGGGAAGCGATTTGCTTCACTTCGACTTGGAGCCTGAAGAAAAGACTTCGACGATTTTGAGGGAAAAAAAAACAATGCAGTAACATTGCTCTACTTAAAAGTCCGAGAAAACCTTTCTCGTACTTTGAATGCATTCAATGACATCACAAACGATTACACATTTTCAACTACGACTATTCCATCCTTTCGTACCAAAAAGTAAACATTCTTATTGTCACAGCCCCGCACCTTGCCCCAATACCGTCCTTGCTAGAGGGTAACAGGGTGCAGGACCGTGACTAGAGGTAGCGAATGCCACTCAGGTGGGAGTGACTCGATGCTTATGAAAAGCAGGAATCAAACAAACCACGAAAGAAACAAAATATCTAAACACAACCATAACAAAAGCTGTACAAACTAAAATCAAATTTATATACAGTTTTCAGAGTATTACAAATTGTTCAAGGCAAGAAAGGCCCAACAACAAAAACAATACATAGCTTCCAACAAAACAACTATATAGCCAACTGCCATCTAACACCTACAATAAAAAAGGAGCTTCAAGTGCGGGTCTTCAACTGCTAGTCGCGATCACCCAACCGTTGGGCCTCAACCTACGAGCTATCACTCTACATTCAAGAAAATCAAAGGAATGAGCTATGAAGCCCAGTAAGTGGATCAAAGCGTCTAGCATTCCTGCCTATACACCGTTATTCATAACCTTCCCCAAGATTTATGCAGGTTTTATAATATAAAGTCATGTATCACAATTGTATTAGTAATATGTTGTGAGTAATTCCTTTCATGGTGGGGCAATCGCAAATCAAATATCTGCCATCACAAGAGCTAACAGTTTATCAAATCTTTCCATTAACATAACAGATCAACAAATTCAGGCAAACATATATTAACTACATGCAATCCTAGTGTTGCATACTCCTGAAGTAAATGCCCTATCAATCAAGCCAAGCTAATCCCATGGCTTAAAACTTCTACCATTCCTCTGCACATTCAATATTTTATAAGCATTCACTATTTCATAAGCATGCCTTATTACAACCATGCTCATTCAATATTTCATAAGCATTTAATATTTCATAGGCATGTCTTATTACAACCGTGCACATTCAATTTTTCATAAGCATTTATTATTTCATAAGCATGTCTTATTACAACCATGCTCATTCAATATTTCATAAACATTCAATATTTCATAAGCATTCACTATTCCATAAGTATGTCTTATTACAACCATGCATACCCAATAATTCATAACAGAGCAGAAATTTCAGTGTAACAGTCTCTTAAAAAAATGAGCATAGCTTCCACTCTATAGGGAATTTGATCATGGTTCTAAAATCATTTTAAAAATAAACTCACTTATCTTTCATTTAGAAATAGTTTGGCATCAATCAGAGATATTTTAGTCAATGAACAGTTCCACAAAAAAGTATGTAACAATCCTGGAAAATAGTAGGAATTTTAGTGTATCAGTCTCTTAGAAAATTGGGTATAACTTCCAATCCATAGGGGATTTGATCATGGTTCTAGATCCTTTTTGAAAATAGACTCACTCATATTTCATGTAGAAGTAGTTTGGCCTCAATCAGAGATATTTTGGTCAATGAATAGTTCCACATAAAAGCATATAACAATCCTGAAAAATAGCAGGAATTTTAGTGTGACAGTCTCTTAAAAAATTGGGCATAACTTCCAATCGATAGGGAATTTGATCATGGTTCCAAAACATTTTTGAAAGTAGACTCACTCATCTTTCATTTAGAAATAGGGTGGCCTCAATTAGATATATTTTGGTTAATGAACAGTTTCACATAAAAGCAATCCTAAAAAATAGTAGGAATTTCAGTGTGATAGTCTCTCAGGCATAACTTCTAATCCATAGGGAATTTGATCATGGTTCCAGAGCCTTTTTGAAAATAGACTCATTCATATTTAATTTAGAAGTTGTTTGGCCTCAATCAGATACATTTTAGTCAGTGAACAGTTCCATATAAAAACATGCAAAGTTCTTAGAAATTCATTTCAAAGTTTTGGCATACTTTAAAGAATGACTACTAACTTTCAAACCAATGTAGGCATTAACACTAGGTCTTTTCCATCTTTAAATAGATTCATAGGAGTACTTTCCTACCAATTTTATAGCAAACAAAGATGTCTTCAAGACTCAAACTTTGACACAAATAAAAGTCTCAGTTCTGGAAAAACAGGGAACATTCTAGCATAAATTCCTTAACATATATCCACCCCATATTTACAATTACACCCATGTTCATGTTTGGATTTCATGTAAAACAATCAAACAAAATCATGAAAATATAGATGCTAGATCTACTTACTTGTACCCAAAAGAACTCCAAGTTCCCCACACAGGTTCCCCTTAGAGGCCAAGCTTCCAAGCTTAAGGTTCTAAGTGTTAGAAAGGGAGGGCGTGGGTGAGAGAAGGCAAAAGTTCTTGGAGGGGTGTGAAGGTCAGTATTTTTAAGCAAAGAGATGGGAGAGGGGAGGGGGGGGGGAGCAGCAGACTAGTGGCATGCAAGTGACACCTAAGTGGCATCCAGGGGGCTTACTGTGGCAGACAAGTGGCAGACATGTAAGAGAAAAGCATAAGAGCTCCCCTAGCATCCACGCTTGGCAGTAACACTAACGACGGTATCATGCTCGGCAGCATCACGCGTGGCAGTGATGCGAACGACAACTTCCTCCTTGGCAGCAGCGCTCACGGCGGTAACATACACGGTGGTGATGCGCATGGCGATGACGCACACGACAGCATCCCTTGTACACACGGCTACTTACTCTTACACGTATGGTGGTATCCCTTGCACACACAGAGGCTTACTCTTACACTCACAATGACATCCCTTGCATGCATGACGGCTTACCTTTACATGGCGGAAAAGTTCGGGTCCTTACACTTATTGTACTTTTCATTATATATATGGGTGAGGTTTGTATATGGTTACCTCCTTATACAAAAGAAATAAGACGTACCTCTAAAATTTGCTACAAGATGTCATTCAGGTGTCAGAAACCTTATTATTTTTCTTTATGTTCTTACATAAATAACATTTTGGACTTGGACTTATTATTTTTCTTTATGTTCTTACATCCCGAGGTCGAGATGATCAATTAGTGGGCTCTCCAACACCGAAACACTCTCTTCTGTAAGATTTTTGAGGTTCACCTAATTTCAATAGTATAAGGTCAACCTTATATATACGTTTTCCTACATATTAGGGATTGTATAAGCTTGTCTCCTTATGCAGTAGAAATAAGGCTCATCTCTAAAATTTGCTTAAAGATATCATTCTGGTATTGAAAACCTTATGATGCCTTGAAAATCTATTTTCATGTCTAGTTATAAAATGTAAAATTTAGAAAATAGTATAGATCAAGTAGATTGATAAATACTTGCAAATCGCAAAAATAGAAAATCGAAATAACTTGGTAGAAGAAGCACTATTTTTTTTGCTTGAAATTTGTGCAAATATCTCGAGGTTGAGATGCTCAATTGGAGGACTCTATTCTATGAGATTTTTGAGGTGCAACTTGTTTTAATAGTATAAGATTACCACCTTATATAGACTTTTTCAAAAGGGTGAGGTTTGCCTTCTTATACTGAAGTAAGGTGCATCTCTAAAATTTACTTAGAGACGTCACCATGGTGCAGGAAATCTTATAATGGCTTGAAAATCAATTTTCATATCTAGTAATAGAATTTAAAATTTGAAAAATAGCACAGATCAAGCATATCATTAAATACTTTAAAATATTAAAAATAGATGGTCCAATTAATTTTTTACAAAATATGACTCATATTAGGTTTTTGTTTATGATGGAAAAATTATTTGACAATAGATGTCTAGGAATTTAAAATATGGAGGCACCCTTTGGAGTTTAAATTATCAATTCATGAATATATGGAAATTTATTAAACCATTCTCCATTCATCAATTACATTTGGCCAACATTCAAAGAGCAAATCAAGGTGCACATCAACTATATATCATAAGAGCCAAAATCTAATTTGTCAATTTTCTAGTTTCACCCCTCTGCTAGAATAAAATGTCATGAGGATCACATTTTGATTGGTCAATCTCTGTTTTCACCATTGCATTATATATATATATATATATATATATATATATATATATTATT
>NW_006498192.1:1184666-1213382 GCF_000471905.2 Amborella trichopoda
TAGAGACAAATTCTTACAAAGTAACAAAAGAAAGTTTAAGCACAACTACAATATCTTATAGAGTTGATCCTGATGAGCACTCAAAATGAAACCGCAGTTATCCTGAAAAAATGTTTACCATAATTTGATGAGTTTGGCTACTCAGTAAGTGATCATCATTATCCTAAAAATGATCATGGTTGAAAGATATCAATATTCTAAAAAAGGAGATCTATTAACAAAAATGCATTAACAGTTTCGCTTTAAAAAATGCATAATTAAGTATAATCCGAATAATTGAAATGCATATAACACTTTAACGACAATGCATAATTCAAAGGATTTTACAAAATACCCTATTGGCGTCCCAAGTAGGTCACCAATATACCCCATCAGCATCCTGATGAGTCCACTTAATTCCTATCGGTATCCCAGATAGGTCCACTTAATCCCTGCAGGTCCACTTATACTTCACCGGCGTACCAGATGAGTCCACTTAATCCCTACTAGCATACCGGATAGGTCCACTTATACCTCACCGGCGAACCGGATGCGTCCACTTACATACTTAAAGTATTTCTAAATCTCTTTAAACATTCGAAAGCAGCAATATCATGTACTCAACATATCACTGAAATTATTAATATGAATTTCACTGAAACCATTAATAATAGTCACTTTCAATAATATTTCAAAAATAACCGGTAAAATATTTTGGGCTCAAATTTAGAAACGTAGCAGTTCGTAAAGACATTCTAGCATAATTGCCAATCTAATATGTATAGAAAAACTCTTATAAAAATTCACGAATACGGAATTATCACAATTTATGGGATGTCAATTCGCAAATAAACATTTCACAGATAATGCTATAATCAAATGCAAAAATATCAGTTTTCAAATAATAAGGTAGTCATTTGCACATGAATTTTACAATGTCTAAAAATTAAAAAACAGTAGAAAGAAATCTCACAATTTTAGTAAAAGCAGAACTATCACATTTATTTCTAATAATTTTATTTCTAAAATTTTCTAACAACAGAAAAGAAAAATAAATAAATAAATTTATTTCTAAGAATTTACCGCATTTAAAATTTATAATATCATAATTTTAGTGAAAAGATTATTTTTCAAAATAATGAGGTCGCTTGCGCATAAAATTTATTGCGCCTAAAATTCATGATAATAAGCAGAAATAATTTTCTCATTTTTAAAAAGAACGGATTATTTTTCAAGATAATGAAGTCACTTACTTAAAATATTTGAGAAGGAGCTTTCGATAAAAATTCGGATAGAGAGAGAAAGATCTCAAAAATTTTCTAGGGTGGGAGTCCTCGCCTCTCCTATTTTAATTCTTAAGATATCTTATTACATTATCTTATTAAGTTACACCTTGTACATAAGGTGTAACAATTATATTATACCTACATGTTTAAAGCCCACGTCTACTAAAGGACGTGGCAAGGCAGCAAAAACTTAAACCAAAAGCTTTTGAAAGTAGTGATGGTCCCTAAGGACCATCATGCTCATATGGACCATCACTTATTAAAAGTTTCTTTTCTTCTCTTTTTGTTTTTGAAAGTTTAGGATTGTTACAATTTTTGACAAATGTTATCAAATCTTATTGATAATAAGAGTTACCCGAAAGGGATTACATCATTAGAAATGGAAATAGCAGCCAAAGAAACACCCACATTTAGCCTAATAGTCTGCCAAATAATTGGCTTCCCTAAAGACATGCTGAAACGAGATAGGCAATCTGATCAAGAGATTAAAAATTTCGATCCAAATAGATTTCAATTCCTAAGGCACCATTTGATTTTTGTTGCACCATTGAATAACATTCAAAGAGTCTCCTTCAACCACTATACAATTTCCCAAATTTTTATTGCAAAGAATCCTCAGCCCATGGAAGATGGCGAGCATCTCAGCAACATTTGCAGTAGCTAGTGAAGATAACCTGGCCGTTTGAGTCTCGCACAATGCCTCCCACACCTACCACTCTTGGGTTTCAGTAAAATCAACCTCAAGAAGCCTTGAGGTGGAGGGGTCCATACACTCCTTGGATGAACTATAGATGTAAAGACCCAGACTTTTTCGGCATATTGAAGTGCGCAGGCGAGTCGTTGGCACAAGGAAGCTGACGTGAGGGCACTTGTGTGAGAGCATTGACGGATCAGTGCGTGGTTAAGTACGAGCAGGCGATTGTGCACGGTAAGGTGTAGGTGAATAAGTGCGTTGTTAAGTGCAATGGGCACACGATGATGCACGGATGGGTTCTACGTTGGGGTGCGCAGATGGCTATTACGCTTTTGTGCGCGGGTGGATTGGAGCACTGTTGAGCGCGAATGGTTATGGCTCGCTGGCGAGCATGGATGGATATGGACGTACGTTGTGAGCGCGGGGTGATGAGTTCGTTGCTGGGAGCGTGGGCGATAGTGTGCACCGTTGGGCGCGGGTGAAGTACGGTAGTCCAAGGGGAACTTATTCTCTCTCATGTTTACATGATCTCTCTCGCTCTCCATGCATGTGTGCCATGTGGCACATGCATGCTTCACCCACCATGATGATGTCTCCCATGCTTGCTCCCTCTCTCCTCATGCATGCCCACTGATGTGCCATTTGTTAATTGCATGCTTCCATCTCATGATGATGTACCCCATTATTGCCCTTCTCTCTCTCTTCATGCATGCCCTCTTGAATGCCATGTGGCAATAACATGTTGCCACCATCCAAGCTTACTTATACCTCCTTCACTCCCATCCATGGGGTTTGCTCTCTCACCACTCACTACTCACTACCCTCTCTCACTTAAGTTCTCCCCCTCTTGCCTTAAGACTTTGAGCTTTGAGACCTTTCCCAGCCTTTAGCCCTTGAGCTTGAACCCATCCTTTGGGACTGAGCATTTGAAGTGAAATATGTGTGGAGCACTTTGGAGTTTAGTTTAGTGCTGCAATTGGATTTTATTTCTATATTTTCATGCTCTAGATTGATGCATGCTTGTTTAGCTTATCAAAGTATGAGACTTAAGTATGAGTATGGGTGTGAAAATTGGTGTGGATGCATGTTACTGAAATCCTGTTAAAGTGTTCTCTGTTTTTACATAACTGTGGCTTTGATTTGAGAAACTATTTGAGTATCCTATATATCTCCTTAGATCATGAAAATTTGTGGAAACATAGCTTATTGAGTCTGTTTTATCATGGAAAAGACCTCTTGTTAATATCATTTTTGGTTTAAAAGTTATTTACCATTTTCTAAAGTATGCCAGATTTGTGAAATGAAATTCCATGGATTTTACGTATTTGTGTGTGAAGCTTTTCACTGACCAAAATATATCAAAATGAGCTCAAACTACTTCTAAATGAAAGATACATGAGTCTATTTCAAAATAGTTTTATTAAATTCCTTGTGGTTTGAATGTTATGCTCGTTTTCCTCTGAGCATATCATCCTAGATTTTTTATCATGAAAACAGGAATTTTGTTTAAGAACATCAAATAGTGGAAAACTTCAACCCAAAATTTGAGGTTACCCCCTCACGAAAGTTGTATTTTCAGGAGCCTAAATTGTTATAAAAGTGGTCTCTGGTCCAAATACTATTTTTATCTCATGATATGCCTTTATAAGTGGACCATGTTCACTGTGAAAACCCAGAAAAATAACCGGAAGTTGTTCATTGAACTAATGAGCCTGATGATCTATAGTATGCCTTGGACATGTTGGTGTTTCATATGAACCTATCTCTATTATGATATATGTGCATGAGAGCATGCTCGGTTATGAAATGAAGGCATGATAATGAGGCATACTTTGTTATGGAATGAATGCATGTAGTAAGACATGCTTTGTGGTGATATGAATGCCTGACAATGAGATATACTCTATTATGATATGAATGAATCTAGTAAGACATGCTCTGTTATGTTATGAATGCATGTAGTAAAACATACTCAGCTATGATATGAATGCATGATAATGAGATATACTCTGTTATGATATGAAAGCATGCAGTAAGACATGCTCTGTCTGTTATGAATGCATGTAGTAAGACATGCTCTATTATGATATATGTGCACGATTATGATACATGTTCTGTTGTGGATATGGGTGCATGATTTTGAGACATGCTACATGATAAAGGCCCATGTGGTCAGTGATATGTGTGTATGATTTTGAGATATGCTAAGTGCTATGTGATAAGACCTGTGTGGTCAGTTATGTGATGAGAGATATGTGATTTATTGGCATGCTTTGAGCGTATTGCATGGCCACGATGAGATATGATGTGTGAGCATGGACTTGTCGCACGATGAGATATGATGTGTGAGCATGGACTTGCTGCATGATGAGATATGACATTTGAGCATGGACTTGCCATATGATGAGAGCTTTCCCTGACTCCCAATGATAGGAAGGGGCTAGGATGTGATATGAATTTGGGAGGGTCGCGCCCCCCGAGATATATATGGGCACTATCCATTGGGACCCCTTTAGTAATGTAGCTCCCTCTAGCGAAGATGCAAAAAAGAGGACAATGTGTTGCATTGGCCAAGAGCCTATCAAAAGCCCCAAAGCGCGCTAGGGTGTGTGTGTATGTGAAAACATTACGAATTGGATTCTCTCATTTCTCAATGTTTTTCCTCCTGAGTGATGATAGAAGTTCTAAGCAATGGGATTAGTTTGGCTTGATGAATAAGGCTTCTACTTCGGGAGTAGGTGAATTAAGAAGTGAGTTAGTTGGTAATTATTGATGTCACTCTAATATGTTACTGTGCTAGAATTGGTGTGAATGACTGATTTGTTTGATCTTTACTTCCTATCATATATGATTGATATGATTTGTTATTGTTTTACTATGAATCATGCACGACACACTGATAGATATGATTAGGACACATGACTCATGTTTTATAAGAATGACATAATACATTGAGCGTTGTTGTGTGATGATATTCATAGGAAGGAAAGCATGACACCGTGATCTACTTACTGGGCTTTATAGCTCATCCCCTTAACTTTCATCTATGTAGAGTGATTGCCGCGGGTTGTGGACGGGGGGTTTGGTGATCTCGGTTGGCGGTTGGAGTCTCGTACTTCTTGAGAAAGCTTTGTTTTGATTGTATGTTTTAGATAGTAGTTTGGCCATATAGTTGTCTTTGATATTGAAGCTATGTAATTGTTGTTGGGCCTTTGGTGCCATGGACTCTCTTGTAATATTTTGGATCTATCTTATGAAATTTTGGGACTTGGATTTGTCTAGTATTTTTGTGGGTTGTGTGCTTTTTAGTTTGGTTTTTATTTTGTGGTTGGCTTTGATTTACATCTTTTCAAAGCATTGAGCGCACTCCCACCTGGGTGGAATTTGCTACCTGTAGTCGCAGTCCCGCACCCTATTGCCCTCCGACAAGTACGATAGGGGGTAGGGGGAGGGGCTATGACAATAGAAGAACCCAACTTCATCAGATTTTGCAAGTTAACCATCACATCTACTTCAGTAATCCCCCAACCCTCTTTTGTGGCAGCTAACCAACACTACACTAAATGTTTAATTTTATTAAAGACACCTTCAAAAGATAGGTATTCATCTTCAAAAGTTCTTCGATTTCGTTCCTTCCATATCTCCCACATTATCACACTTCTTGTGATCTTCCAAATTACCATTCTAGTTTTCGGCAAATCAGCTAGAGATAGATGGGTGATGATACCCAATACTGTTTGAAGTAAAGGTAAACTGATCCCAAGAGTGAGAAGAACCACTACCAAATCGTACTTGCAAACCAGCAGCGTAAGAAGAGGTGTTCCCTAGTTTCTGTATCTTCTTTACACTTTAAACAAACATTTGACAATATTTTTCCTCTTTTAACCATGTTATCTATGGTTAGGATCCTATCTTGAGTGGCTAGCCAGAAGAAGGCTTGCACTTTATGAGGAATGGGCCACTTCCACATCTGAGAAACTTGAGGTAAAGTCTATCGTGAACGATCGTGGAAGCAAAGTTTATAGCAAGATTTAACTGAGAAGATACCATTATGTTCAACCTCCCAAATCATCTCATCTTCCGAACACACAGGGATATACACCTCATTTAACATATTCAACAAAGAGCTAAGCTGCTGAATCAACTAATCTCGAAGCCTATTTTAGGGGAAACTTATATTCCAAGTGATCGAATTACCACCACCTTCAAAGACTTTTGAGACCTGCGCACAAATGTCTTCACATTCTGATTGATCACCTTCTCAAAGATATCTAAGAATATTACTTTTAACGAACAATTTCCAATCCATTTATAGTGCCAAAAGGGTGATCCACCTAAAATTCCTAGCAACAAGAGGCTTGCTAAGGGAAATAGCCTTTCAAATCTAAAAACATCATTTCCCCGACCATTCTCTATCCAGACACTATGCCTATTAAGATCGTAGTTGGCTGCATGGATATTGAATCATAGCTGATCCTTGAAAGGAAAGCTTCTCCACTACCACTTACAAAAGAAGGGCTTGATTAACCAACTTGATTTTCCTAATCCCCATGCCTCCCTGATTTTTGGGGTACGTACTCTATCGCATTTTAACAAATGGAATTTCTGCTCTTCTCAAAAGGTCCCCCACAGAAAATTCATCATCATTCTTTCTACTATTTTAACAACTGACTGGGGCATCTGCATAATAGTCATATGGTAAATTGGTAGGTTAGCCAGGTATAATTGAAGTAGAGTGGCCCTTCCTTCAAGAGATAAATATTCTGGTTTCCAAAGATCCAATTTATGTTGAACCCTTTGGATAACCTTATCCCAAACTGAAACAGGAAGCCTCCTATCCGAGATAGGTAGTCCTAGATAGGGTGATTGGGAAACAATCAACCCTGCAGTCTATAGCCTCAACTAGTTCCTATACAATACCTCCAACACAGTCACTGCCTATCAAAGAGGTTTATTGAAATTTAGCTTCAACCCCAAAGCCAGTTCATAGCAATTCAAGAAAGTGACAATATTTTTAATCTGGGATAGCTCTGCCCCGCAAAAAATGAGTGTATCATTTGCATATTGAAGGTGAGAGATGGAAGATCCCAAATTATTGATTCTAAATCCATCAAAGTAACATCTATCCTCAATATTTCTGATCATAAAGCTAAAACATTCAACATATAAGGTAAACAAGAAAGGACATAAAGGATCACTGTCACAAATACCCCTAGATGCTCTAAAGAAGGCAGTTGTGCTACCCTTGACAGTTTGACTAGAACCGTTTAGTGCACTGAGTATAGACAACCAAATATCCAACTTCTCCATTTATCCTCAAAACTAATTTTTCTCATGATTTCTAGAAGCACCCCCATTCTACTCTATCATACACTTTTTTCATATCCAATTTGATCACCACACTTTGAGATTGACTTGAAACTTTGGAATGGATACATTCTTGTGCCACCAAAATACTATATGCAATTAGATGGTCCTGGATAAAAGCTGCTTGCAGCTCCAAAATAATGGTAGGCAGCACAACTTTAAGTCTATCTACCGGGATTTTAGCCACTATTTTGTATGAGCTTGTTAATAGGCTTATCGGTCTAATGTCAGATAGTTCCACAATGACTGATTCTTTTAGAATTAGAGAAATATAACTTGAATTAATCTATTTGAACATCTTCCCACGACTAAGAAAGCCTTTCACCATCTTTAAAAGTTCCCTTTTTTGTCAAATCCCAAAAATTTGGAAGAAGATAAGGGGAAAATCACCAGGTTCTAGAATCTTATTACCAACTAAGGCAAAAATGGGAAGTTTTAATTCTTCCATAGTTACATCTTCCTCCACCGGCCTGTGAGACTTCAAAGTCAGACATTTGAAAGGGACCCAGTTTAATCTAGAGGTAAATCGTGCTTCAGTGGAAAAAGATTTTTTAAAATGCTCAACTATAGCAGAGGCCGTAGCATGATTATCATTAGGGTCTACACCAGAGATGGTTACATCCGAGATATCATTTTACTTCCTATGACCACTAGCTAGCAAGGAAATACTTAGTATATTTATCCCCTTCTTTTAATCACTTGGATTTGGATCTTTATTTCCAATAGATCTCTTCTGATATGCGACAATCCTGGAGAGATTTGAGCTTGTAATGCCTCTTAGTCCCCAATTCCTCATTTATGAATCCCTGTTGTTGGATATTAAAATCCAAAACTTCTATATCTAACATAACTTCCTCAATCTTCATTTTCACAAGGTATTTGTTATCTCTCTTCCATACGATCAATTTATGCTTGATGTTATGCAGTTTTTTATGAAGATGAAAGTCAGGGGAATTTAAAGAACTGTTCACGGTATTGTTACTTTTTTATACCAACATCTCAAACATCCTTTGAGATATTAGTATTTGTAAATAATAATATTTCAAGGGTGATTAAGATGACTTATTTTGTTAAATATTAGTGCTCAAATATAATAATATAAAAAATGCAGTTTTATTTGTAAAAACTTTAAACATGTGGAATATTGGTACTTAAGTATCAAAATCTTACCTATTTGATATTGGAAACTGAAAGTTCTCAAATAAGTGAAAATTCTGGACTTCTAAAAGCTGGATATTTTGATTTATGAAATTGATAAATATTTTGCATGATAGAACTCTAGCGCCCTATGTTTGATTAAAGCTGGGATTTTGGAATTGGGAGGAAATAATGTGGTTATAGGTCAATACACAATTGATAGTTGAGAGCACTAACTAATTATCTCAATTTTATTTTACTTTTTTTATACAATGGATTAAACTCAAAATATAGGCATCCATACTTCTCACTCTCATGTACCTGTAAGAAATGTAAAATAATATTTGTAAAAAATAACCTTAACTTTGAGGGGTATTTTTTGTTATTTTATTTTATTTAAATTAATTTTATATTTTTTTTGATAGATATGCTCAAATGAGTTGCACGCACACTCCAAATTTCATCTTGATCTACCCTTCGAAAAAAGAAAATCATGGATGAATATAAGGCCAAAAATTTTTAAATAACCAAATAGTCCACATTTTAGTCATCTCAAAGGATATCAATTTGTTGCTAGCATGTCGTATTTGAATTTTATCTTCTTCTTCTTCTTTCCTTTTTTTTTTTTTTTGTATGGTAGTGGGCTGAAATTTGTCTTCTTTTTAAAATAAATATTAAAAAATTAAGTTACCACAATACCCGAAAACTTTTGGGTATATTTTATCCATTTTAATTTGCTGTAATTGTTTTCTTGTACTTTTTAAAAGATGTAGAGGAGTCCAAGTCCTCCTAAAGTCATTTAAGAAAAATATTTAGTTTTATTAAAAAATAAAAAATGAAATATAGAAAACAAATTTTAAAATGACACCGGGAAAAAAATAAAATATACAGAAAAAATTTGAAAATGAGACCGGAGTCTTTCAGCCAATTCTAAACTTCAGTCTTCCATGGAACTGGCAGTATCCAATTTTTATGGAAATTGGAAAGTTCTAGATGGGCCTCCCACTAAAGAAATTCCTGTTATCAAACATACAAGCAGTGCCACAAAAATCTAGAACTTCTAGCTCCCAAAGCTAAGAGTTCCAGAAATCAAACGCGCCACAAGTTATTTATATTGGGGCTTGAAGATTCCGATATAACTGCATTTTACTTTGTAACATATTAGTGATTTGTTTTTTCCTTTTTGGAGTTTTTTTTTCTTTAAAACGGTTAAAGAAAATTTTCCCAAATGATATAAGGAAAGTGCACAAAAAGTACAGAGGTTGGGGACTAGACTTACGACCAACATAATTTTGTTGAGTAATTGAAAAGCTACATCTCTAAATGTGCCCTGGCAAAAAAATCATCTATTATAGAAAATCTGTACCTAGAACCGGCCTCGCCCATGGGCCGAGGCCGAGTGACTTGTCCGAGTCCGAGTCGCATTGGCCGAGTTCAGAAACTATCGCTCAAATCATTTCCAAGATCAAAATTTCCTCCAAGACTGAATTCGAGGTGACATCGAAAGCCATATATGACACATACACAACCAAGAGTGGGTTCTCTTTTTGTTGGTTAAATACCTCCTCTCTCTCTCTAGACCATTGCACCCTGTCTCTCAGCACAATCTGCTGCTGAGACCAGGAGAGTGACATAAGACGTAAAACTCCTGTGAAGAAAGCAACCCCAGACACCCACCAAAAAACCCAAAAGCTGTTTTGTGGAATCACCAGCAAGATTTGAAGTGGAAATGCCACAACAAATAGACCAAGCCTAAAGCCAACAGAACCTTCATCACTTTCATGCATACAATAGATTGAGGCACAAAGACTAACATCACAATGATCACAACTGAGGTCATGAATGTCACCAAATAAATACTGAGCAGAACAGGCAAAGCATAAGGTCAAGAAGTCTCGAACTGGAGGCGAAGGCTGAGCACGAATGCGGAAGCCATGCCTACAGCCACGGGGCCAATGGCCTTGTACGTTGGTTTCAGGTCTGCCGGAATATGTGTAGTATTACTGAGTTTCAGCAAGTCTTCGACTGATTCCGGCGAAAATTGGCTCTCATTATCATATTCTAAAGACAATGTGCGGCACAATCTTCTACCTGTGAAAGACAATGAGAACAAGTTACAGGGAAGTTTCTTTTTTTTATCTCTCCCTATACTAATGTAAGAGTTTTTGCCATTGCTAGAGAGGGGGAACTCATTCACTCGGAGAGAGGTTATATTTGATTTTTTTATCTAAGAAGGTGTTCCTTCAGGATCATATTGTATATCTACTCTTTGAAGCAAACGGCCTACTTAGAAGGATTTTACTTAGGACGATTTATCGATCTGAAATTTTGAATTTTAATCAAAATAATTGTACGAGTATTTTCAGAAAAGTAAAATCAGATTTGGGTTCTAAACACTTTGATCTGACCCTCAAAAAATTGGACAGTTTTTTGTTCAATTTCAAGTGACCGTATTATAAAATTGGTTTTTTTTTTTCCTTTTCATTTGATATTATTTGATGGTTTGCGGAGGATAGATTCCAAGTAAGATTTTATCCAAGAGAATAATCAAAGATATGCTCCCGCGGTAGCATATAATGTTTATTTGGGGCTGGAGAAAAGGACTGGTTTTATTTTAAGCCAAAACGCAGCCTTGGCGATGTATTCAACATTTAGTAATTTAATTATAGAAGGAAGACATGGCAAAGATAAGCCCCTTTAATACCAGCTAAGGTTTGGGGACCTTTTCTTTCTACTCTCATAATGTGGTGGACCTCTTCTTCCAAATTATTCGCAGTGAGATAATAAATATCAAAAAGTTCAGTTTGATTATTGATGTGGTAGCTCTTAGCCGCAAGAGTTGAATGCATGTTGTCGCAACCATTCACACGTGATGGGCTTAAGATGTAAACCACAATATATTATAATGCCTCAGGAGTATACTGTTCATCTACTCTAGGGTAAAACCCATCTAGTATCCTAAATTGTGGGGATGCAACCTCTTCAACTGACAGGTTGAACTTTATTAAAAAAAAAGAAAACGAAAATTCTGAATTATATCCTCTATGTACTTCAAAAAAATATCTCGAATAGTTCAACTTTTAGAGGACGAGATCTAAACGTTAGAAAACTCTTCTTCTTTTTTATAAGAATAATAATATAGTGAGGCTTATGTAGTTCCAAAATTTTCATATTGGAAAAAATCTTCCAAGTAGTTCTTCTGACCGAGTGGATGTACACTGTATGCCAGTGCATAGTCTGTGTGCTCTTATAAAAAAAGCTTTCTATGGTTACTGTATACACATGATTATTATGTGTTTGTGTAGTGCTTCTCTGAAAACCGACTAGATGGATTGTCGACAATGATAAAATTGAGAGAAAATAATGACGAATATAATCAAACACAAAGCATAAGAGATCAAAATGATGGGCAAGAACATTGATACTTATGTGGTTGGGCATGGGCTCTAATCATAGATATTTAGGGTAGAAGCTACCACAACTTGATATCTGGAGTGTTGTTTTACCAAGTCCCAACCATAGTTAGTAAATCCCCTTTTAATCGGCTTTTTTTTCAAAAAAATCGGTGCTTTTATGGAAATAATTTTAAACGGCAACATTTTGAAAAGGTCGTGAAAAAATGGCATACTTTTCATAAAAACATTAAAAATGCGATTTTTTAATAATTCGATTTAAATCAGGCCAAAAAATTGTATCTTTTTTTACCTATAATTTTTTTCCCCTGTTTTGTGAATTGTAGCCATTACTACTTTCATGCTTTTGAAAAAAAATATTATTTAAAAAAAAACAAAAATAGAAATGTTTATCTTCACTGTGTTCTTCAAAGCCACAATTACAAATTGAAATTATGAATTTTTTTTCTTTTTTTTTAAAAACATTTAAACAAAGTTGTTATTATGGAAACTCATTGTGTAAATGAAATAATACTGTTTATAGAAAATCATTTCATAAAGTAAATCATTGTGTAAAGAAAATCATATACATGCAGATTTCTGTTATTATTTGTGATAATTGTTTTTATAAAAATAATGTTAATGGCACAAATTAGAGCTCAAAACATAGTTTTGTACTAATGAATGAGAAGCAGAGAGTGTGAGTACAGGTTTTTGATTATGTGATAACAAAGACAAACACTGTAGTGTAAATAAACTTACAGAAGTATGCAATCCCCCAAACTTGTAGTTTCCACAACAAAATGAAAAACCCTCTTCCTTTTCGCTCTCTAAAAATCAGTTAGGGCCTCTTTACAAATAAAAAATTAGTTAGGGCCTCTTCACAAATCAGTATAATCAGGGCTTTCTCTCAAACAACAACTCCGTATAATTAGGGCTTTATCTCAAACAACAACTCAAATTAGAGAGAGAAATCCTTTACAAACTCTCCCAAATCAGCATACCATCTTCCTTTCCTTGTCTCTATCTAAAAATCAGTTAGGGCCTCTTCCATTAGGGTTTCTGAAGCCAATGAACTCTTCATTTTTCCTTCTTCTCTCTCTATAAGCCTAAGCTGATGAACTTTTCCTGCTTCATTCTTCTCTCTATAAACCCTAATGGCTATGAGCCTCTTCTTTCATTCTTCTCTCTTTCTCTCTAAACTTTAAACATAGAGACCTGAAACCCAAATTTCTAGGAACCTATTTGTAACAATCCTAAACTTTTTTTTTTTTTTTTTAAAAAAAAAGCCTTTTACCTTTGATGGTCCATACAAATAATTTCCTTAGGGACCATCATTTTTATTGCTCTTTTTACCTTCGCCTTTTGTTTCATGTGCTATGTCCTCTAGGGAAATGGGCTTTAAGTGTTCGTGTAACACCTCATGTATGAGGTGGGTTAATAATATATTATAATAATATTTTTTTTGTGTTTAAAAAGAGGAGAACGAGTTGGATTCTCTCTCTGCAAAAACAATCTCTCTTACGCCCCTCCACTCAGAAACGTTGAGCCCTCTTTGTGAATTAAAGAACGCAGTGTACTCCTTTTCTCTAGCCGAATTTTACCGAAAGTTCCCTCTCAAATATTATAGGTAAATGATCTCATTATCCTGAAAAATAGTTTGTTCACCATTTTTATACTGTAATTTTATGCGCATATGGTATCATTTTTTTATGTTAAAATTATTATTATTAGAAATTTAGATATTGTAAATTATTAAAAATAAAATTTCTGCCTATTATTATGACTTTTAGACACTGTAAAATTTATGTGTAAGTGATGTCATTTCTGGTAAAATCATTATGTGAAAAATTGATATTTCTGCAAGTAATTATAATACTGCCAATACTGTGAGATTTACAAATTTCTGCATTTAATTGTATTTTTATTTGTCTATGAATTTTAGATACTATAAGTTTTACCTATTCCTGTAAAATAATTAATTATGAAATTACATTCCATAAAATTGTGATATTTATGTGTTTAACCTTGGATTTCTATAAAAGCTCTTAAATTGATAATCGACTGCCTATTGGATTCCATTTCAAATATACCTGCTCGATCTGCTACCTTTCAGCAATTTTTATCCAAATTGTTTGATTAATTACTTACAAATATTTCAATGAAAGTAATTGTTTAAATTGCTTCAAGTGAATTCCTGTTAATGATTTCAATGATACTTTGAAATGTTGATGCTTTCTGATGTTAAAGAGTTTTTGAGATAATTTAAGTATGTGTGGACCTATCCGAGACGCCGATAGGGACTATTTGGACTCATCCGGTATGCCGGTGATGTACGTTTGGATCTGCAGGGATTGTTTGGACCTATCCGGTTATGTCGCTAGGGACTATTTGGACTCATCAGGACACCGGTGAGGTATGTTTGGATCTGCAGGGATTATTTGGACCTATCTGGTTACATCGGTAGGGATTATTTGGACTCATCCGGGACACCTGTGAGGTATGTTTCGACCTGCAGGGATTGTTTGGACCCATCCAGGACGCTGATGGGGTATATAGGTGACCTACTTGGGATGCCAGTAGGGTGTTTTGTGAAATTTTTTGAGTTATGCATTTCTGTTAAAATATTTATATGCA
Organism: Amborella trichopoda; assembly: GCF_000471905.2. The sequence goes on from NW_006498192.1 coordinate 1,199,159, forward strand.
TTTCAATCATTTGGATTATGTTTAATTGTGCATTTCTGAAAGGGAAATTGTTATCCATAAATGCTTTTTGGCTCGCATTGTTTCTAATAGACCTCCCTCTTTGGAAATGCCTATATCTTCCGACTATGATTATTTTTGAGGGCTATGATGATCACTTACTGAGTAGCCAAACTCATCAAACTATGGTAAAAACTTTTCAGGGTAATTGCAGCCTCCCTAGTTGAAGGCACAACATGACCATCTTTGGAAGAAGTCATAGTTATGATCAAATTTTTTCTTTATGACTTTTTTTCAAATTCACTATTGTAAATTTTGTCCTATCAACAGATGTATATCTAAACCTTCATGTTAATACTAGTTATGAGTAGACTTTGTACAAACTCTTAGAAATGGAAAAATTTGTTTTAGTGCAATTAATGGTGAAGTAGAAAAATTTCGTTCTGTTAAAGATAGATTGTTACATCTCTGGGATTTCAGTGTTATAAATATTGGGGTGTGACAATTATGGTATCAAAGCAATAGGTTTCGGATTCTTAGGAAATTCGAAAAGAATGTACTCTAAGTCGTATTTATTGTATGTACAGATTAGTACAAGGTCAAGATCCTGAATGACTGAAGCTAATATGGAGGGAATTCATAAAGCCTTGGAAAAGATTGCTGCCCTTATGCAACATCAGATGGAAAACAATAATACACCAAGGCAATCAGTTACGTGAAACGGTGGGAGTAATATCGACCAATTTAAGAAATTGAACCCACCTTCTTTTAAAGGTGTTGTAAACCCACTGAAAGCCGAGGGATGAATTATATAATTGGAGAAAATATTCGAGGTAATGGAATGTCCTGATGATAGGAAGGTGGCATTGGCAGTTTTTATGATAGAAGGTGAAACACAACATTGGTGGCGAATGGCAAAAGGAGTATTGGTTCTAGAAAATAAACCCTTGACTTGGGAAGTATTTCTAGAGACATTTAATGAAAAGTACTTCCCAGATTTTATTCGAGATAAAAAAAAAATGGAATTTCTGGAATTAGCCCAAGAGAACAGGACAGTAGCACAGTACGAGGCCAAGTTTACTGAATTGGCCAGGTTTGCACCACATATGATTAACAATGAGGCAAGAAAGGTGAAAAAATTTGAAAAGGGCCTTAGACCAGCCATCAGAAGCAGAATATCAGTCTCAAAATTAGGAACTTATGCCGAAATAGTAGATCGAGCCCAAATTGTTGAAAAAGATTGCGAAGATTACTAAAAGAAAAAAACCCAGAGAAGTCAGAGTAGGCCAATACCATCTAATTGACAACAATTTGAAGGAGCAAACAAAAGGACAAGGCCCTCGCCATTTCAAAGCCCACTGGAGCCTTGTAAAAAATGTGGGAAGAAACATGGGAAGAGACCTTGTTATTGGGAAACTGGAGCTTGTTTCAAATGTGGGAAGTTGGGGCACAAGATCAAAGATTGCCCTGCCTTAAAAATGCAGCAACATTCGAAGCCTGAAGAGGCAGCCCAAAAACCTCAGACGAAGGGAAGAGTATTCGCGATCACTCAACAAGACACTCAGGCCTCAAAATCGGTGATCCAAGGTACTCTTACTATTTTTCAAAAAGCAGTTCATGTTTTGATTGATCCTGGATCTACTCATTCATTTGTGTCACCACACTTTGCATGCCATTTAAAGGTAGAACCAGAACAATTGGAATACATTTTAGAGGTAGCCACACCTACAGGGATATAATTAATACCAATCTAGTATACAAATCTTGTGTGATAAGGATAGAAGAAAAGGAACTTCTAGTGGATTTAATACTCCTAGAAATTCAAGACTTTGATGTGGTCTTAGGCATGAATTGACTCTCTGCATACCAGGCAAGTATTGATTGTTACAAGAAAATGGTTACCTTTTGTATTCCAAATCAACCAGTATTTTACCTCCAAGATATCAAAGAAACCTCCCCACCATTTTTAATCTCCTCCATTCGGGCTAATCGTCTCACTCAAAAGGGATGTCAAGGTTTTCTTGCCTATATTAAAGAAGATAGAAATGAAAAGATAAACTTGGACACCATTACGGTCGTCCGAGAATTTCCTGACGTATTCCTTGAGGAATTGCCAGAGTTACTTTCTAAGACAGCCCCAATTTCTAAGGCCCCTTACCGAATGGCACCAACAGAACTTAAGAAACTTAAACAACAATTGGAAGAATTACTAGAGCAAGGTTTTATCAGACCCAGTGTGTCACCTTGGGGTGCTCCGGTATTGTTTGTTAAAAAGGAAGATGGGACCATGAGGTTGTGTATCGATTATAGACAGCTAAACCAAGTGACTGTGAAAAATAAATATCCACTACCTAGAATTGACGATTTATTCGATCAATTACAAGGATCACAAGTATTTCCAAAAGTTAATCGTAGATCTGGGTACCATCAGCTTAAGATTAAAAGTGATGATGTTCCCAAGACAGCTTTCAGAACAAGGTATGGTCATTATGAAGTTTTAGTCATGCCTTTTGGATTAACCAATACACCAGCTGCATTTGTGGATTTGATGAATCGAATTTTTAAGCATTTTCTGGACAGGTTTATTGTGGTATTCATCGATGATATTCTAATTTATTCCAAGGATCGGAAGGAACATAAACAACATGTAAGAATGGTATTGCAAACACTAAGAGAAAAGAAGTTGTATGCCAAACTAAGTAAATATGAATTTTGGCTTGAACAAGTGACATTTTTAGGACATGTGATATCAAAGGAAGGCTTCTCAGTTGATCCTTCAAAAGTTGAAACCATAGTTAATTGGAAACAACCAAGCAATGTAACTGAAATTCGAAGCTTTTTGGGATTGGCAGGATATTACAGAAGATTTGTAGAAGCATTCTCTTGAATTGCAACTCCATTAACTCGATTGATACAGAAAAATGTCAAATTTGAGTGGACAAAGGAATGTGAAGAGAGTTTTCAAGAACTAAAAGCTCGATTGATTTCAGCGCCTATTTTAACTATTCTTGAGGGGAGTGAGGGATTTGTGATTTATAGTGATGCTTTATATAAAGGTTTTGTATTAATGCAACATGGGAAGGTAGTGGCATATGCATTCAGACAGTTGAAAGAATACGAGAAGAAATTTCCAATACATGACTTGGAGCTAGTTGCAATAGTATTTACTTTGAAAATTTGGAGGCATTATCTATATAGTGAGCAATTCGAAATATACACATATCATAAGAGCCTGAAATACCTCTTTTCCCAGAAAGATTTGAATATGCGGTAGATAAGATGGATGGATTTCCTAAAATACTATGATTGTACAATCCATTGTCATTCAGGAAAGGCTAACGTCGTGGCCGATGCTCTAAGTAGGAAATCTGCAGGAGTTTTAGCTTATCTAATGATTCAAGAAATGAAATTGTTAGAAGAAATAGTGGAGTGGCATCCTGCTCCGTCCTTTAATGGTGTGGTAGGTATGATTGCCAATATTAAGGCAGAGCCCCAATTAATTCAACAGATTCGATTGGCACAAACGAAGGACCCTTAGGTATAAAAATTATAGAAGAGGTGAAGTTGGGAAAGAGAGACGAATTCTCTGTAAGCAATGGTGATATATTGACATTTAGAGGTCAGATTTGTGTCCCAAATCATGAGAATGTAAAGAAATCTATCTTGGAAGAAGCATATCACTCCCGTTATACTATACATCCCGAAAGTACTAAGATGTATCAGGACCTGAAGAAAACTTACTGGTGGAATGACATGAAAAAGGAGATAGCACTATTTGTATCCAAGTGCCTAACATGCCAGCAAGTAAAAGCTGAGCATCAGAAGCCTGCTGGGTTGTTGCAGCCTTGACTAGTGCCAGAGTGGATGTGGGACCATATTTCTATGGATTTTATCTCCGGTTTGCCTAGAACAAGTTCAGGGCATGACAACATTTGGATAATTGTGGACCGGCTGACTAAAGCTTCTCACTTCCTACGGATCCGCACGACTTACACTTTGGTTCAACTAGCCCAGTTGTACATTAAGGAAATAATGCAGTTACAAGGAGTTCTGATTAGCATTGTATCGGACAGGGACACTCGGTTTACTTCTAAATTTTGGGCTAGGCTACAGTCAGTCATGGGGACGAAACTTACTTTTAGTACCGCCTTCACCCCCAAACTGATGGACAATCGGAGAAGACCATCCAAACCTTGAAAGATATGCTAAGGGTCTGTGTCATTGAGTTTAAAGGAAATTGGGATGATCATTTATCCATGATTGACTTTGCATATAACAATAGCATCCAAACCAGTATTCAAATGGCACCATATGAAGCCCTGTATGGAAGGAGATGCAGGTTACCCGTCTGTTGGGACGAGGTTGATGAAAGACGGCTTTTGGGGCCAGAAATCATCCAAGTAACCTCAGATAAGATAATATTAATTCGAGAAAGGCTCAAGACATCTCAGAGTTAGCATAAGAGTTATGCTGATAACCGACGGAGAGACCTTGAATTTGAGGAACGTGATCGGGTCTTCCTAAAGGTGTCGCCAATAAAGGGCATCATGAGATTCGACAAGAAAGGAAAATTGAGCCCCCGTTATATCGAACCCTTTAAAATCCTGGAGAGAGTCGGAGGAGTCCCATATAGACTTGCCTTACCGCCTGAAGTAGCAAACATCCATAATGTCTTCCATGTATCATCATTACGAAAATATCAGCCCGACTCATCCCATGTCCTGAAATATGAACCTTTATCGATCAGGGACGACCTGACCTTTATTGAGTAGCCAAGCTTGATACTGGATAGGAGGGTGCAGGTATTGCGCAACAAAGAGATTCTTTTAGTCTGTGTATTGTGGCAGCATCATTCGAGAGAGGAGTCAACTTGGGAACGAGAGGACGAAATCAGAGAAAAATACCCCTATCTTTTTTAGCAATCAGGTACACAAATTTAGAAGACTAAATTTCTTTAAGGAGGGGAGAATGTAATAATCCTAAACTTAAAATAAATACATAAATAAATAAAAAATAACCTTTTACCTTTGATGGTCCATACAAATAATTTGGTCCTTAGGGACCATCATTTTTATTGCTCTTTTTACCTTCACCTTTTGTTTCTTGTGCCATGTCCTCTAGGGACGTGGGCATTAAGTGTTAATGTAACACCTTCTAAACACCTCATGTATGAGGTGGGTTAATAATATATTATAATAATATTTTTTTTGTGTTTAAAAAAAGGAGAACGAGTTGGATTCTCTCTCTGCAAAAACACTCTCTCTTACGCCCCTCCCTCTCAGTAACGTTGAGCCCTCTTTGTGAATTAAAAAATGAAGTGAACTCCTTCTCTCTAGTCGAATTTTACCGAAAGTTCCCTCTCAAATATTATAGGTAAATGATCTCATTATCCTGAAAAATGTTTTGTTCACCATTTTTATACTGTAATTTTATGCACATATGGTATCATTGTTTTTTGTTAAAATTATTATTATTAGAAATTTAGACATTGTAAATTATTAAAAATAAATTTTTTTTCTATTATTATGACTTTTAGACCATGTGAAATTTATGTGCAAGTGATGTCATTTCTGGTAAAATCATTATGTGAAAAATTGATATTTCTACAATTAATTATAATACTACCAATACTATTAGATTTACGCATTTCTGCATTTAATTGTATTTTTGTTTGTCTATGAATTTTAGATACTATAAGTTTTACCTATTCTTGTAAAATAATTAATTATGAAATTACATTCCATAAAATTGTGATATTTATGTGTTTAACCTTGGATTTCTATAAAAGCTCTTAAATTGATAATCGACTGCTTATTGGATTCCATTTCAACCAGTTCGATCTGCTACCTTTCTGCAATTTTTATCCAAATTGTTTGATTGGTTACTTACAAATATTTCAATGAAAGTAATTGTTTAAATTGCTTTAAGTGAATTCCTGCTAATGATTTCAATGATACTTTGAATATACGATGTTGATGCTGTTAAAGAGTTTTTGAGATAATTTAAGTATGTGTAAACCTATCCGGGACCTCGATAGGGACTATTTGGACTCATCCGGTATACCGGTGAGGTACGTTTGGATCTGCAGGGATTGTTTAGACCTATCCGGTTATGTCGCTAGGGACTATTTGGACTCATCAGGACACCGGTGAGGTTTATTTGGATCTGCAGGGATTGTTTGGACCTATCTGGTTATATCGGTAGGGACTATTTGGACTCATCCGAGACACCTGTGAGGTATGTTTCGACCTGCAGGGATTGTTTGGACCCATCCAGGACGCTGGTGGGGTATATAGATGACCTACTTGGGATGCCAGTAGGGTGTTTTGTGAAATCCTTTGAGTTATGCATTGCTGTTAAAATATTTATATGCATTTCAATCATTTGGATTATGTTTAATTGCGCATTTCTGAAAGTGAAATTGTTATCCATAAATGCTTTTTAGCTCACATTGTTTCTATTAGACCTCCCTTTTTGAAAATGCTTACATCTTCCGATTATGATTATTTTTGAGGACTATGATGATCACTTACTAAGTAGTCAAACTCATCAAACTATGGTAAAATTTTTTCAGGGTAATTGCAGCCTCTTTAGTTGAAGGCACAACAAGACCAACTTTGGAAAAAGTTTTAGTTATGATGAAATTTTCTCTTTGTGACTTTTGTTCAAATTCACTATTGTAAATTTTAGCCTGTTAATCGATGTATATCTAAACCTTCATGTTAATACTAGTTATGAGTAGACTTTGTACAGACTCTTAGAAATGGAAAAATCTGTTGTAGTGCAATTAATGGTGAAGTAGAAAAATTTCATTTTGTTAAAGATAGACTGTTGCATCTCAGGGATTTTAGTGTTATAAATCCTGGGGTGTGACACTATTTTCAACTAAAGAAATTTATAAAACTTTAAGCATAGTTATCTAGTGACCATAGTAGTGACCATACTATAGTCGAATCATTGTAATGAGAAAGCAAAAAGCGTGAACTTTTTTGTGATACCAGCTAAGTAGGTGTGATGTTTTAAGTATTTAATGAATTTATGTAGTATATTTGTCACCATACTATAGTTAAAATATTTAATCAATAAATTTATATAGTATATTTGTTTTTGGTATGTAATAAGTAGGTGGGATATTTCTTAAAATATTTAATGGGTAGATTTATATGGTACATTTTTTTTGGTATATACTAGTTAATTATGTATTTAATATTAGATGATTGGATGAGAGTCACGGGGCATCTAAATTAATTGACTCAATAATATTAGTCTAGTAAAGTTTTATAGATGAATTAGTTATTGATAGCTTTGACATAATTTTTGTTTTTTAGAAATTTAAAATTTCTAATATTATAAATTTATCTGATTTTTTGACTCCGATTTTTTGAGCCTAATCCGATATATTAGTGATATCTTTATATGAAGTATTTTTGCCGATCCGTATTTTTTGTCCAATTTTTTTATCTGAATTTATAAAATGAAAACGATTTATTTCCAATTTGATGGTGAGCCGATTCATTGATAGTCCCCGACATGCTAACTATGGTCCGAACATAGAAAGTTCAAATAACAATTAAGGAATTATATACAATGAGATTATTTACCTTTGGTACAAAGAGGTCACAAATATTTATAACCATCAAATGTGAATTCTGATAACTTTGGTAAGTCCCATAGTTTCGAGAAAATTTCTTTTGAACTTTGAGTTTGGTTAATGAAACAAATGTAGCCACTTAATTTCAGATCCAATGATCAAGATTAATTATGATCACCTTTGTACCAAAGGTAAAATGGTTTCATTATATATTTTCCTTGAAATACATATCAACTTTATGTAGTTTGTCATTGATGTTGCACGAGTGTGGCCATTAAGGCCTTACAAGTGCTTGTAATAAACATTTTTGAGTGGTTGTAATAAACATTTTGATAATGGAACATGAATTTAGTGGGAGTGTGGTCCCTCGTGGACCATATTAAGCAATCGATATTTGCTGATACCGAATTGAGATTGACGAGCTAGGCCAGTCGGTTGGAAAAACCTATATTACTTGGGCATAAAAAACTATTCGATAGGGGTTCTAATAGGTCATCCCTTGATGAGGTCGAAGTATGCCAGATGAGTGAGCCGAGGGACTGTGTGACCCTTGTGTGTGATGGTAGCTTTCAGAAACCAGGGCCAAAGCCTCATCCACGAGCCATCACACAGCATGCACATATGATAGTCATTTCGAAAAAGCGATCCACCTTTTAGGGTGAAGCTTATGCATGTGCGAGAGATACTCCTATGCGCTAAATGAGCTGTAGTCGCATCTGGTCTAGGTGACCTTGGTACGTCTCTAGGGGAGAACTTAAATCCACAAACTGGGATTACGACCCCTAAGCTCATCGGTCAGACTTTGGTGAACCACTAATGAGCCCCTGCATGGACTGTGGGTCATGAAAAACGCTGAGTCGGTTTGATAAAACAAGTGCGGAACATAGTCCACAGTTGAGGGTGAAGTGCCCCAGCGTTTATTTATTTAATTCCTAGACTATATGGACCATTTTCCCATTTAATGAATTTAATTATATTTGTTCTAATGATATATGATTTTTAGAATTATTTTTTGAATTTTTCTAGATCTTTTGATATTTTATTTATCAAATTTGGATTTATAAAAAAAGAGATATTGATTTTATATTGATTTAATTATTCATATTCATTTATGAATTTTTGCATGGGAGGCCCAATAAGCATATGGCCCACCATTGCAATATGGATGGGGCCCATGAGTGCCACCTAAGGTGGCACGCCCTACTCTAAGGAACTTTCCAATTTTGTCAAATCAAGCTTTGGCTTGAAGAAAAAGGTTTCTGATGTTCTGGAAAGCCTTTGCCTTGAGAAAGTTTTGAATGAATTTTTAGAAAGCATAAGAATGCTTTTATTTAGCACAATATTATGAATGACATTATTTTTTTAATTCCTTTTGATGAAAAATGATTTAGAATAGGGGATAAAGGTTCTAGCACGTTTCATAATGTTGATGGCCCATCTATGGAATGGAGGGCTCAAATTTCTCATCCCACAAGTAACACAAGATCAATGGTTTATATTCAATCTCATTGGAAGAGGCAAGCCAAGGAAAATCCTAAAAAATCCTAATCTTGATCAAGCACTATAAAAATAGTTTGTCTCTACCCAAAATCTCTACACCTTGTCTTTTTAACTCTCTCATGATCACTCATCTCTCATTAGGGTTTTAGACAATAGGGTTGTGGTAGAAAAGAGAAGCATCTCTCTCAAACTAGGTTTGCTAAGGGGATTCACCTAAGGGTTTGAGATTTGTAATAACTAAGTTCATTGTTCCATTAGAGGGTTTGACCTAAACTTGCTTTCCAGGTTGAGATTGAAGATTGATCGTTGATCCTACGCCATTGGATGATGGTGACTCGGCATAGGGTGTAATATGTTCGGTTGAAAAAATCTTTGGCTCTCTCTTTTTGTTTCTTACCATATTTAATTATATTGTCTTTATATTCTCAAGCATGAGAATTGTGAATATTTTCTTTGTTTAAAGAAAATTTGTTTAGTGGCATCAAGGTTTCTAAGATCTTAGATTTTGAAGTTTTGTTTTCTTTGAATGGTCTTTAGCAAAAGAAAATAAGAAGAAAAGAAAAGGGGTGAAAAGAAGAAAAATAAACAAACTATATCCCCCTGAAAAGATTACATTAGTCTTTTTTTCATTGGTATCAAAGCTATTGATATTTGATGCCATTAGTTGTCTTTTCTCTTTAGTGAGTCTAAGTCAAGCTTGGAAATGAGTTATAAGAAAGCTAATGACATTTGTGGTCAAGTAATACACCCATGGTTAATAATTGTTGGAATATTCAAAAACCGAAAAAGCACTCTGCAAAATGTATATTATGTGCTATATTGGAACAATGATATGAAGAAGATAATGATGCATTTTTCTATTATATACCTTAGTGATACTATGCGGTTTTTAGAGTAGGATTTACCTACAAAATTTCAGTAGGAGATCCTAGGGGAATTGAGAGTTTATAGACTCATCAATGAAGGGTATCAGTTTTGACCCTACAAAATCCAGGAACTGTCTATTGAGTTCCATGATTTTTCCCATCAAACATATGATTTTATTTCTAGCTGAAATTTGACTGCAACTCATCAAATTGAGTCTACTTTCATAAAAAAATTAGTTTTATCAAGAAATTCCTTGTGGTTTGAAAGGTATCATCAATTAATTGAAGGGTGAGCAAGTGTTGTTTTTTACAACTAAAACTATTTTAATGACTTGGAAGTTATGATTTTATTTCTATTCTTAACAGAATGTTTTATAGCTTACACCAAGTTTCTATAATTTCATTTTGAGTCTAGTTTCTAATAAAATTTATTTTAAAGAAAAATATCTACGGGAAGAGAGAAATAAAAAGTTGAGATTGAAGACAGGTCATCATGAACTTTCTGCTATTTAGTATGTTCTTCATTGAGACATGAATAAGTATATTTATCAAGCCTACTTTGCAGAGTTATATAAGGCTTCTAGATACATATGTATTACCATTATGTATCTACTTTAAAAAAAATTGGTTTGAAAGGAAAACTCTGTGAGGGTAGAGAGAAAAACGCAATTTTACTAGATAGTGTTCACTCGGAATTCTGCAGTATGATATATTTTATGATGTGAAGGTCACTTATTTATTTCTCTGAAGAAAGGTATAATATGGGATTCACAGTATGATATATTTCTTTGATTTTGAGTCTAGTTTCCAACGCAAAATATTTTAGGATGAAATTCTTTGAGGATTGAAAAAAACACTTATTTTATTGAGAGGTGCGCAACCTGATTTTCTACTGAGAAAATTGTATCTTTGAATTTACTACAAAATAGAACACGAGCATCCTATGATAAAAATATGATTCTCTCAACTCATAAAGATTTATCTCTGAATCCTTTTGAGCATTGAAATAGACTCAAAAATATAAAATGATGCTCATTTTCTTCCCTAAGTCACATCATTTAGTGGGTCTGCAATTTAGTGACATTCCCGTCGATGTAACTTGTTAAGGGATAACTTTGGATTCCTAATAATGGAGATCTTTTTAAGGCTCATTTAAAATGGTTTTATAATGTGCTATGAGTATGATTTATTTTAGTAAAACTTTAGAGAGAAGTTATACAAAGTTGGCTAGATATGACACTCTATAAGAAAAGTATTCGATCTGGGAATAACAGAAAGAAGAAGAAACACAATGCCTTTAAAAGCATATTGGTTTCTTTGAAATGAAGGGATATATAAAGAGAGACTTAGCGGTAGCAAATCAACGCTAAAGATCAGTGGGATAATCAAATTTGTGATATTTGAAATGATGTGATGAAGAAGAGTATTTCTTCACGGTGTGATACAGGGGGAATCCAAGTGCCGAATAGATAGATACTTTGCGAATGTAAAATCGCGTCGAGTGCTCTTTCAACATCACAAAAGCTTATCAAACAATTACAAGCAATGAATCAAGAAAGCCCAGATACCACACTACATGATTTTGAGGTATGAAATCTATCACACATTACATGGTAAGGTCATATAGAGAAAGGCGATTCAATAACTTTTTATTTTATTTTTAATATGCTTTGGTTATATTTTGGCTAATTGTTTTATGAATATGTGTGGAACTTATGAATATTAAGTGATAGGTGCTAACAAATTTGAAAGAGCCGATTTATGAATACCCTGTATTTTAGTGCCTCATTGTACTAGAGTATGAACTACTTAAAGTAGTGATACACATAAAGATATGATTTGATCAAGGGCTTTGAGCCATAAAGATGAAACACGAGAGATGGTTGTGGCTCATTCAAATATGTAAGTATGAAGGGAGTGTTCTAATAGAACTTGGTCTTAGTGACCATCCTCCTAATAATATCTGATAATATGATGTGTTGCATGTCCTGATCCATATTTGCCAAAAGGAAGTAGTTTGTCAAAGTTTTGATAACGATTCTTTAGCCATGCTTTATTTTAGATAAAATTATAAGATGGTCTTTATAATTATTTTTTGTGGCCGTGAACTTGACTTGGTAGGAAATTAAAGGTAAATGCAGTAAAATGATTTATGAAGGCTAAGCATGTATTTTAAAATTACATTGGATGATTTGAGAAAAGGCCAATTCTATGAATATAGTTTTGAGAAAACCACATAGTTTTGCAAGGTCCACTAAATCATTATGGAAAATCATTCTAAACCGTCATACTATTATCTAACTATTGCTTTTGAATGTATACATACCTGGTCAACAGCTTTTTGATTAAAGAGAAAAATTGTGTCTTTAAGGTATTTATAAAATTGGGTGAAAAATTGTCATGCATTGATTTTTAAATGCCCATATGCATTTACCCATGGTTTTAGTTATTTAAAATCCTCAATTACCTAAGGCCTTGAACCATAGGGAATGTTGTAGGAAGGCCATTTTGTTAGGCTTCCTTGACACATGTTGTGTTGATTAGATAACTTGGATTGTATGGATTTACTACCAAGATGACTAGTATGGTTGAACCTTTATGGTTCAGGAAGGTTTTTACATATTGTAAAACCAACGAGCATTGAGTTACTTATTACATAAGACTTACGCATGATATAAGCCTAAGAATAGTAAGAATATATATGTTGTATGTGCAATAATTGAGTGGGAGCTGCTACAGTCCCACGATTTTTTTTAGCTGCTTGGACATTCTAATATACAGATGTAAGCTATCTTACAGATCCAGATGAATCGAAGTCTATATCTGGATATGTGTTCATGCTTGGAAGGGGTATAATTTCTTAAAAATCAAAGAAACATGATGTGGTGGTAATGTCCACCATGGATACAGAGTACGTGGCGCGCTGTTTGGCGGCCTAGGAGGCCCTATGGATTAAGAAATTTCTTAATCGACTTGATTTTCACCCATATGGTGCGTAATAATAAAGATTTTCTGTTACAACACGACGACGATATGCGTGTCAAAGGAGTCACGATTCCATAAGAACTCCAAGCATATAAAACCATGTTTCTCTTACTTGAAGAATGGGATGAGATTGAGAAAGATCAAGATTAACTATATATATCCACATATATGATTATTGCAGATACTTTGACAAAAGGGGTTGCCCCTAATGTTTTCATAAAACATGTAAGTGAGATGGGGATGAGAGAAAGTGAAGAAGATAGAATGTAAGACCTTAAAAGGCCAAGTGGAAGATGTTGGGTGAGTGTGATCATTAAATGCCTTATGAGTACTTTTAATAAACGTTTTGATATAATGGAACATGAACTCAGTGAGAGTGTGGTCCCTCATGGACCATACTAAGAAAACGATGTTTCCTGATATCGATATGATCTTGACGAGCTAGGCCAGTCGGCTGAGAAAAACCTATGTTATTTGGGCATAGAAAACTATCCGATAAGGGTTCTAATAGGTCATCCCTTGATAAGGTCGAAATATGCCCGAATGAGTGAGCCTATAGACTGTGTGACCCTTGTGTATGATGGTGATCTCCAGAGACAGGGGCCAAAGCCTCTTCCGTTAGCCATCACACAACATACATATATGATAGTTGTTTCGGGATAGCGAATCACCTTTGAGGGTGAAGTTTATGCATGAGAGAGAGATACCCTTATGGGTCATAGGAGCTGTGATCGCATCAGGTCTAGGTGACCTTGATACGTCTCTAAGGGAGAAACTAAAATTACAAACTAAGATTACGACCCCTTGACTCATCTACCAAATTTTTTTAACTCACTAATGAGCCCTTGCATGGACTGTGAGTCATGGGAAACACTGAGTTGGTTTGATAAAGCAAGTATGGACCGTAGTTCACAGGTAAAGGTGGAATGCCCCAGTGTTTATTTATTCATTTTAGACCATATGGATCATTTTCCCATTTAATGAATTTAATTATGTTTGTTCTAATGACATATGATTTTAGAATTATTATTTGAAGCTTTCTAGATCTCTGGATATTTTATTTATCAAATTTGGATTTATAAAAACAAAGATATTGATTTTAGATTGATTTAGTTATTCATATTGGTTTTTATAAATTTCTAATAATCATATATATTTTAATTAATTTAGTTTTGCATGAGAGATCCAATAAGCATATGGGCCTACCATTGCAATGTGGGTGGGGCCCATGAGTGCCACCTAGGGTGGCATGCCCCACTCTAAGGAGCTTTCCAATTTTGTTGGA
>NW_006498192.1:1220396-1239537 GCF_000471905.2 Amborella trichopoda
TTACCTTTCTTCTTCCCTAAACGAAGAACGTTATTAGTAGGTAAGGGTAGTAGTATAGGAAGAATATAGGTAGACGACCTACGTACTTTCTATATATATATATATATATATATATATATATATATATAGGAAAAGTTTATATAGAGTCGAGGCTCTAAACAATCAAGTTAGAGCCTACCTAAAAAATTTCACTAGAAGAGGTTGTTTTGATACCCAAATATCCTCAAATTGATCATCTCGACATCAAAATACATAGACATGAGAAAAAATGGAGTTCTAGTTTTGAAAATAGTGTAGTTTGTAACGAATTTTTGGACCATCAATTTTTAAGATTTTCAAGTTTTCATAGATCTATCGATCTATACTATTTTTTAAGCTTTAAACTTTATAAATAAAGGTAAAAACATATTTTAAGACTATCACAATGATTTTCAATATTAAAACCATATTTCTCGACGAAAGTGGGCTTAAATTTGATTAATTAGAACCTAGGCTCTATACAAACCGCACCCTATATATATGCTCTCCCTCTGCATTTCTTTCTCCTATGCCACTTCTCTCTCTCTCTCTCTCTCCTAGCTCCAATGGAAATGGTCACCCCCCTCTCATCTTCTCTCTTTAAAAGTCTCTTTAAAAGTCTAAATATGATGCATAGGACGGTACGGTGCATTTTCGTAAAATTAGTATGGTGTAGAGTTAGTATGATTAGCATGGTCTATAGTTAGTAATGGTGCATAGTTAGTCTGCTGCATAGTTAGAATAGCTAGTTAATGACTATAGTGTTAGCATAGTTAGCATTAATATGGTGCCATTTTTTAAACTTATCCGTTTTTTTTTTCATTTTGGAGCCTAGTCCGCTATATTTGCGATATTTTTACATAAAGTATTTTTGTCGATCCTTATTTTTTACCCGATTTTTTCATCCGACTTTTAAAATAAAAATGATTTATCTCCAATTTTATGGTGAGCCGATATATTGGTATTCGCCGACTTGCTAACTATGGGTGTGATAGGGATAAGGTTACAATCTTTAACAATCCAAGTAAGGTGCACTTGTAAATTTTATTATAAGATGTAATTATGATGTAAAAAATTATTAGGATGGCCATAAAATCTATTTACATCTCTAATTATGAATTTTTAAACTTAAAAAAAAATTAAATTAAGTAGATCTATAAACTCTTGAAAATCTTGAAAATAGACCGTCTAGATAATGTGTTGCAAGATGCAATATTTTTTGGACTTAAACTATTTATTTTTTAATATATTTATGCATCTCAATATCGAGATAATCAATTGAAAGGCTTTCCAATATCAAAACAACATTTTTTGATGGATTTTTGAACTGCACCTTAATACTACATTTTAAAGTTGTGACCTTGTATGAACTTTTTCCTTTTATTAATATAATTATTTCGTTTTATTGCTTTATTTTTTTCTTAACAAAAGAATAACTTGATTAGAACCTTGGCCCAGAAAAAGAGAGAGAGATCTGGGTTTGTATTACTGTATCATGGTTGTGCAAACAAAATCAATCGAACATATTTCAAATATAAATATGACAAATACATACACCGTTTATTACAGCTACCAACATGAGGATATCATATAGGTAGGAACACACCACAATTAACGATGACACACAAAGTGTAATGAAAAATCAGACGGGAGCAGCTATTAACACAAATACATGTGCCCAAGGATCCCCAAAAGAACTCAAACTCAAGGCATGGAAATAATAAAAAGTGTGAGTAGATTCCCCTACAAGAGGGGTATGAGAGTATAGAACCATATGTGGGCCAATCGACATGTAGAACCTGGCCAATGAGAAACTGGCAGGTTTTGCTCTGAAGGCTTTGCAAGGCCGCCTAGAGCCCCAAACTGCGCGCAAACGGCCCCAGGATAGAAGATCGCCTCAGGATAGAAGATAAGGAGAGCAGGGTGGCGTGTCTAATAGGCGGCGAGCTGCTAGGCAAGCATTGTCACCGAGCAATGACAAAACAACGAGCATTGCTAATAAGAGGGAGATCTTGTGAGAAGCCATGAGGGCTAGAGAGAGAGAGGAAAGAGAGACGATGACTAGAGAGAGAGGCGGCGAGCTGCTAGGCAAGTATTGTCACCGAGCAACGACAAAACAATGAGCATTGCTAATAAGAGGGAGATCTTGTGAGAAGCCATGAGGGCTAGAGAGAGAGGAAAGAGAGACGAGGACTAGAGAGAGAGAGCAGAGAAGAAACTAGTGGTAAACTAAAGCGGTGTTGGGGTATCCTTATATATAAGGAGAGGGAGATGTTTAGAAGAGAACCAGATAAGTATTTGCTTTGGTGGTTGGCTTCCAAATGCATTTGTGGGTGAGACATTTAATTAATTCTCCCATCTACCATCTCTGCATTTTCTCTCTCTCTAAACCCACATCCTTTTCTATTTTCTCACTCAAAAAACGCAATATGTGTAGATGCGAAAATGTGCATCCACTTCCGCTCATAAGCACGCACGTATTGGAAGATGAAGTGCAGTCCCCGAACTTCTTTGATTATACGCTCCAGCAGGAACGCATTGTTCATTTATCCCAATATTAAATTTCATATAGGAGTACTTTTAGGACCCGAAATTATGCTAAAGTAACTTCTTTGGAACGGTGGCCAACCCCCCCCCTCCCAAAAAAAAAAGGAGAAAAAAAAAAAAATTTATAAGCGCTCAAGTGTGAGCTCTTCGGCCTTTCTGGTGAACATGTGTTAATATTTAATTGTTTATAAGTTCAAAATCCAACTTATTATTATTTACAAATACTTTGGATCTCAAAATTTCAGATTAAAAAATATATATCTAAGAAAATGTGCAAAGAAACTATAAACTTTTAATACATGGAGGTTACACTTACTCTTGTCCAACAGATTTCAAATTGGGTGGTCGTGAGTGTGCATTGACTAGAATCAAACTTTCAAAAAAAAAAAAAATTCCCGTACTTTGTTTCACACTCTAAGCCATCCAATTTGACATCTAATGTCTAGTAATAATTGCGACCTACTTGTAACAAAGATAAATAGCCTCATAGTATACAATTCCAATGTAGAGTGTTGTTTGTATAAGGCTGAGGCTCTATGAAAATAAGATGTACCTTCAAATGGTGTTAAAGGATGTTGTTTAAGTATTGGAAAACTTTGCGATGACTTTGAAATTTATTTTCATTTCTAATTATAAGGCTTAAAGCTTCAGAAAGAGTGTAGATCAAATTAGATTTATTAATACTTGAAAATCTTGAAATTTTATGGTTTAGAAAATGCATTACTATATGCACTATTTCTAAGACTTGAAATCTTTTTTTTTCTCATATTCATATTTTTCATTTTTGGGTAATTCAGTAGGGAAGACAAGCCCCTACCCGTTTTTTAAGTAGATTAGGAGTTAGCGTTTTGAAAGTATTAGTGGGGTGATATTAATGATGGGGTACTACCACCACGACCCCAGTCCCTTTCCCAAAGTGGTAAGTCAGTGGAGATTTGGGCCCCTACCCATTGGTGAGAATGAAGTCAGAGACCTCAACATGGGGTACGATAATACTACCGCCAAGGCCCCATGCCATTCTCATGATTGATTTGAGGATTTTTGGGCATTGAAACAACATCTTCTTGTGAATTTTTGAGGTGCGCCTTAATTTGATTGTTTAGCGCATCACCCTTATATAAATGTTTTTCTCCAATATAGAAGGGAAAAAGTTTACATAAATGTGAGGCTCTAAACAATCAAATTGGAGCTCACCTCAAAAATATCACTAGGTTTCGTTATATTCCGATGAGATTTGACATGATCAAGGCAAAACTCAATTCTCAAATCCATCTCCTATCGTGCTGAAAGAGACCTTATAACTACATCCTTATTTGTGGTGTTTCAAAACAATACCAGACTGCTGCCATCAGATCCAGAGAGTCGAAAAACCCTATAGATCAAATTTGGGCTCAATCGGACATTTCAGGACCATTTTAGGCCCAAATTACCACAAATGGATAGGTTTCATACTATTGTGGTGTGGCCTTAGTGAACTAGTTGCCATATATGAAAATTGTGTTTTCACCCCTCAAGACAATTTTTAAGTGCTCATAGCTCGCTCATTTAGAATTGGAACTAGCTCAAAATAGGTCACGAGCTAGATCTCGACGGCCCAGGCGTTTCACATATGGCACGTGTCATGGCGTGGTCCGAGACGAGAGAACTTCTAGAAAGAAAGTAGGTCCAAAAGCATGAAAATCCGAATTTTTTTGAAAGATGACATCTCGTACTTCGAGAGGACATAACCTGAGATCCAAGTATCGGATCAATGAAAATGTGGAACCGTTGCGACCGCATCACGAAGAGGTACAGTTTGGTATAATATTTGTGTTCAACTAAATAACATGAATTTCAAGTTTGAAGATGGCAAGAATTTCTCGGTCGTCGGCATCCCATTTTCCGGTGACTTCCCAGATTTCCAATGTACCTAAATGAAGATCAAATCGGATAAAACTTAGTGCAGAATGATCATGACAATGTTCTCTTCAAATCAAGATAAAAAAGATTCAGAACACCACATATCTCACTACATTGGCGATCAAAGGCTATGGACTTATCCGGATTTTTACCCTTCGGGCAAAGTTCGTTTCAAGATGATTAAAGGATGCCAAAATGTTCAGAGTGGATCAAGTATCAATTCTACTACAATGGATTGTTTCAACCACTGCCACAAGAGTCCGAAAAAGCTCTCGAAGTCTAACAATGGTGATAGGCCCCTCGAGTAGGGATGGTTTCATCACTAGCCCAAAAGATTTAAGGGGTATTTTGATCATTTTGTCCAAAAATAAGATTTTATTTTCATTCATTTAATATATAATTTTCAAGAATTTAGCTTAGTTTTGAGCGTTCCACCCATGTTTGGGGATTGGTCAATATAAACAAGCTTAGGTCAATTGTAAAAGAGCTGGATTATTTGTTAATGAAATTAAGGCATTAGCTTGCATTTACTTGGCTTTGCTTCTAATTCTTGGATCCAGTGGCGAGGAGAGAGAAAAATTTTAGAGAGAGAAATTACCCTTATCCCAAGCACCCTAGCCTACCCCGTGGTCCATGCGCACCAATGACTCGCAGCAAACCTGCGGTCCCATTTCTCTCTCTATGCTTCTCTCTGTTTTGCCTCTCATAGCGACTCGAAGTCACAGCAGACTTGCGGCTCTCTATGCCTTTCTCTCTTTCATCGTGTGATAAGTTTCGAAGCTGTAGCACCTACGACCCCGTCTCTCTCTGTTTTGCCTCGAGTAGCAACTCAGAACCGCAGCAGACCTGCGGTCCCGTCTTTCTCTCTATGCCTTTCGCTCTTTCAATGTGTGATAAGCTTCGGAGCCACAGCACCTGCGACCCCGTCTTTCTCTCTGTTTCTGTCTCTCTTTGTTGCCTCGCGTAGCAACTCGGAACCGCAGTAAACATGCAGTCTCGTCTTTCTCTTTACGCTTTTCCTCTATTTCGTCACGAGTGGAGGCATATTACCTGTGACCCCATCTCTCTCTCTCAATGCCTTTTTCCCTTCATCCTACTATCCGTCCTACACTTGATTTGATACCTCCCAGAGTAGTCTAAAGAGTCTTAACACTCGGATCACCGCTCTTCCTCTCTGTACAGTGGAGTTGAGTCACGAGAGAAATACATGCTCTTACCCTCACTCACTCGGGTGGAGTCATCCTGAGTTGGTAGTCGAGAGAGTTTGGACTCTTTAGTCACTTTTATTGTCAAGTTTCGCAGCGTTTGAGAGAATATAGGGAATTTTTTCATCCCTTCTCCTTCATCTTTCATTTGCCAGCCAATCCTTATTTGAGTGAATCGTTACAGAGGGGTACTTTCGAGTCCACATTGCAAGCTCTTGAGAGAAAGAATGAGATGATGCATCAAAGTTTGAGGAAAATTCGTGTCCAAACTGTGCTGGCAGACAACCGGATTGCTTCGTGAATTTTTTAAGAGGGCGACTACCCAGGTGTATCCCCTAACCTACAAATGACGAGGTAAGCGTCTAAACACACCCTTGTCCAAAAATCTCTCTTGTTGTTGGTTCCTATCCGCGTAAAGAAGAGTGCACGCGTATGCTTAAAACACGTCCTACGAGTGCACCCTTCGCGGTTATTTGAGAGTGGGTTTCTCTCACCAAGAAAATCAGGCCCCTAGGTCCCTCACTCCCATCTCTCGACACCAACGGCGAAGCAGTTGTCGTCAAGTGCATTTGTCACAACCCCGCCCCCTAATGTCCTAACCAGACCCACATATGGCTAACCCGGGCCTGCCAGAGGACAATAGGGGGTGGGGTCAAAACCAAAGGTAGCAAAAGCCACTCGAGTTGTAATGCGCTCAACGTGGACTCATCTACTTGCACGTGCGCTCCAACACATACTAATCCAGTACATCAGGAAAGTCCCGGATCTCATAACATTGGTGACCCAAAGGCAACCACTCTCCATGTGCACCTATTGGTGGCTCACCTGCCAGTCTTTATTCGAAGGGCAACCCAAGGCCATCCCTCTAAATTCATTCTCTGTTATTGGCAGCCCAGTTGCCATTACTTCTATGGGTAGCCGAAAGTCCAACCCTCATAATCTCCACATGCATATCGGCGGCTTGCCCACCAGTGCCACTCAAACACCTCATACTGCCGGCTATGCCATGGGCCCCTCACATTCGAATGGCCACAAGGCAAACCCCCATACTGTCATGCACCACACTGGCGGCCTAGTCGCTGGTCCCTTCACTCCCACTCTCATTGACAACTTAGCCACCGATCTCCCACATAAGGCAACCCCCCACATAAGGCCTGGCTGCTAGCTCCACACTTCGGTGCAGCCCAAAAGCTACCTGGCTCACTCTCACTCACCAGGCCTCTTAGGACCCAGACCCACACCCAAGGGAGGCCAGGCCACAAAGGCCACTCAACATACACATCATACCATTGGTGGTCCGCCCACCAAACAATCCACTAGGGGAAGCCCAAAGGTCGCACTCCATCATGCACAATGCCAACAACCCGCCCGTTGGTGACACCCACAGCTGCAAGGCTGCCCCATCACTACACTGCGAGGGTGGCACCACTGATGACTGACACTCCCAACCACCTCGGATTGGCACCAAAACCATGCCACCACACTACTGGATTGTGCACATGTTCACGTGCCTAGAAAAGCACCTAGCTCTGAGGGAAAAAGCCGACGACATGAGCCTACCCATCTCCATAACCCTTCCACTCAAATGACCTCTACCCTTGCTTTGAGACTAAGGGTGTCTGGTCTTGGGTGAATCCTTCTGTCTTGCCTCTACTTGGGATGCAACCTCTGAGTGTGAGAATGATGGGACATGCGATACCACGTGCAGGTGCTGGTATGGCTCGAGACAGTTGTCATGCGACTAGATTTTTGTCGACCCCAAACCAAGGGGAGGTGAAAAGAGGTATGAAGGTGCCCGATCACCCAAGCATTAAGACTCAGGATCTGCATGGCATCATGCGCACAATGGGAGTACCTAAACCCATCACTAGCAGGTACTCGAAGACTTTCCCTTCAAGTACCCTTCTATCATCTCCCCCAATGTCTCATATGTATGCTGGCCCCTGAGGAAGAGCTCTAGGAAAATACCCAAGTTGACCTACGTCTTTGTCCTTCAACCAAATGCGAGCTACCCAAAGTGGCCACGAAATCTCCTACCCCGAGCCATCATATTTTGCCTGAACTTATGGACTTCGCCCTAAACTACCTAAGAAGGGCCAACTATCTCGAATCTCGCTCCTAGTTTCAATTCTGGGAGCATGTTTACTGGGGTTTGAGAATAAAACACAAGAAGGGTGTGAAGATTCCCCTCAAAGGGAAAAGGGTGTCAATGTCAGCCAAACTAGTAGACCTCTTGAGAAAAAACCCATTCTACCCATTGCAGGCAGCAACAGATCGGAAAGCAAAAGGTAAGCCTAATGTCCGGTCATTGAAGTCTAAGAGGACGGGCCAAGCCACCATGTATCACGATCTCAAGACTGTCGAGAACCGGCTCCTTCACGGTCTCAAGACCGTCAAGAACCGATCCCCTCATGATCCCAAGACTGTCTAACACCAACTCAGGCTGAAACACGATCCCAAGACCGTTGAGAGCCGATATTAACCAGATCCCTAAGGCGAGCCCATGCTTAGTTGGGGCATCCTCAGCCCCTTTTACCCGAACTCTCAGATCAAGGTTCAAAATGATACAAAGCCCCTTTTGTGCTCAGTGCACCAATTATTGAGCAGAAAGCCAATGTCATAGTGGTCAGTCAGGCCATTGACGAGCCCGAGGACCCAATGGCTCGCTTTGCCAAGACCATTAACTAGATTATGGAAATTCTTAAAGAAGTAGAAAATGTCAGACCTCCTAGGATATCCTCTCATCAAGTGCGTAGCTCACCCCTTATGCCACCATATGAAGACCACCACCTCCCCCAATGACACAAACTCCTCCCCTTCAAGATAATCGAGCCACACCAATTCCTCAGGCTGCCTTGCCCACAGTCACCCAAGAGAATATCCAGACTATGATCAATCGAAGCCTTCATGGCATGCAAGTCATTGGATTGCAAGAAATGACATCATATTGGAAGCCATATACAGCCTATTTCCATCAACGTACAAGAAGGGAAGGTTGTCAGTCTTCAACGGCACCGGATTGCCCCAACAACATGTGGCACACTTTGTGTCAGCATGCCAAGAGTTAGCGTTCGATAGTGGACTGCTCCTTCGTCAGTTTCTGGAAACCATGGATGGGCCAACTTTCAAGTGGTATGTTCGCTTGCCCCCAAACTCCATCCACTCATGGAATGAAGCAGAGTGTTTGTTCTATAAATGCTTTTATGAAGTTGAGTGAGAATTTCAGGTCATAGAACTTCTCACCATGACCCAATGACCAAACATGTCCATAGATAAGTTTAGCCAAATATGGAGAGACCTCGCGGTATACCAAAGCAATCATATGTCCGAGGAGGATGCAGTTCAAACCTGTGTCTGAAATATGAGAAAAGAGATATCGCTCCATGTCGAGAAATCCAATCCTATCACCTTCTCCGACATGATATCCAAGGCAGTACGAATTGAGGCCTAGTCAAGCACCATGGTAGCACATAGCCACAAGCCTCGAACGGAGGAATAAATCGAAATTTCGGCAACAATCGGCCTGACCCACGAGATGACCAGCAAATTCACTTGGGCAATCTCAAGAAGGCATTTGAGGCCTCCCATATGGTCGTAGTCGAAGAAGAATGACTTCAAGGTGTGCATCCAAGCGAAGTGTCACCTGATCTCTTCCCTAGGATATTCATGAGGCTCATTCAGCAAGAGATGATAGGCCCCCATCCACCCAAAAGACCAAGACATCTAGCCCAAGCATGTGAAAACTTACCAACAAATGAGGAGGCATGATATACCTCAATGTTGGGAATTTAGATCCATCTTGAGAAAGCACATGACAAGTGACCAATTGGTCATAACACATTTAGCACCTTCGCATGAGGGTCTTATTCCTGTCGGCTGGTCAAAGAAGCTCATTCTCTTGACCACATACCCCTGGAATCCCTCACCCTGGAAGAACCTCTAGTATTGTCTGAACCCTGGCAGGTCTACCATGGGCACGATAAAATGAAGAGCCTCAAAAGAGAGGCAATTCAGCAATAAAATGTGGTACCCACACCATGCCATCAGCGCAACTCGCCCCCATCAATAAGAAAGGAAAAGTTAAGCGACCCCCAAGCGCCCAACATCAAAAAGAGAGGATATTGTAGCCTCCGGTGGAAGCAGTATTCCTACCACCGGTACGTCCGCTTCCCACACCTTATGACTTATCCCAAGACAAGTCCTCTTGTTCGAGGGTGATAAGACCAAAAATACGGAAGCAAACTGAGACGTTACCCAAGATGTGGCACCCACTTATGCCATTCATCCAGAGTCCGATATGGGTGAAGACTCTAAAAGCACCCCTCAGCAATCGGACACAAGTGAGTACTCTAAAAGTACCCCTTAGCAATCTAATCCCCTATACTCATCCAACAAAGGTTATGACATTAAAAGATCATCGATCATGTCCAATGAGAATGAAGATGTTAAAAGCCACTTTGAGTCCAATACAGGTGAGGACCTCAAAAGCTACTGGGCTCGATCCAATTTGAGTGAGGACCCTAAAATCTCTTCCCCTTCTTCTATTCCTGATTCTTCAAACCCTTCTTCTCACACCATGTCTCTCTCAAAACTCACCCTTGAATGCCCAGATTTTGTGGCTCTTGATGAAGAGCTCAAACATTGTAATATCAGGAAAAGACATCATAAGCAAATGAGAAAGATGGTTCCTCAAAGGATTGGTTTCCTAAATGTTGGTGAAGCCATGGCTTTCGCTGCTAAAAAGGAGAAGCCCCGTCCTACTCTGGAAGAGTTAATCGAGCACTTCTGTAACCCAAAGCCTAAAAAGTCTTGTTGGGCCCTTGAACCAGACTAGGAACAACAATGGAAGGACCTGAGAAGAGAAAGATCTTCTTCTCATGAGGTATGTCACAGGTGCGGATTACTATAGGAAAAATGACAACAGATGTTGACCAAGTTGAGTTTAGATCGAGAAGAAAACTCCGGCCTACTTAAAAGCTAAGGCAGCTAAAGCTCCTAAAATACCCTAGTCCACTACTTATTTTATATCCAAACCCATCTTCCACCCAGCTTATACACACACCCTTTCTCAAATATTTGGGTCTGCCACTTGTTCCATACTCGAATCCATCACTCACTTTCTTTGGAAATCTTGAATCACCTCAACCCAAAGTCTACCCTATTTTACCAATACCTATCCCAGTTGTGCAGCCTATTCAGCCCTCTTCTACTCCCCCCATAGCCGTAACCAATCCTTCCCCACCAAGAGCTGCTCCATTACCCCTTGTGCCTCCAAGACCAATGGTAAATCAAGGAACTACCCAACCTAATGATGACAAGGTCAAATATGACATGATTGGGCATTTAAGGAGACTTCCGATCTTGTTGAGCATTTATGATGCTTTCATGATATCAAGTGACTTTTGCATGGATTTGATCCAATTCTTTCCCGGCCCAAAGTATATGAGACCAAGGTTGAGTGAGTTGAAATGGATCCCACAATTCTCAATAATTGCATGGTCGTCACCTTTTCAGGTTACGATATTCAGTTGAGGGTTGCATTTGATGCCCCAAAGGTGCCCACCAAGTTTCTTCTCGGTCAGACAAAGATACAACAGAACAAGACAAAGTTTCACTTATAATGTTATTATCTAACATTTGCAAAATCCCTCATAATTAGGGCTATATTGCCAAGCTATTTGTTGGTTTTCAGGCCATCACATACATACTCTGAAGGCCCAAAACCCTAGAATACCAAGTTTCAACTCATTTGTTTCTTTCTAGGTCCGACTTTCTTAAAATCAGTATGCCTTACACTATTCATGAGGAGCCATTATGATCTAGTTTTCATGTATGGAAACCGTGATTTTCAAAAATGAGGTTTCTTGCAAAGACCATATCTTCTTCATCTTGAAGTCAATCGATCTCAAACTTTAGTATGTTTTTCTTTTCATCGAGACGAACATTTCGACATATGGTACAACCCGAGACAACACTTGAGATGGAAGAAATCTTAAAGAGAAATTCGACCGGAAAGCACAAAATGTAGAATTTTGTGAGCAAGAATTCCCCTTGCTCCAATGAACTTGGAGGCCCGAGATTGGATGACCCCGAAAATAGATTGTTGCGACCGTGACTCGAAGAGCTTCGATTTAAATTAATATTTGTGTCCTAAGAAAACTTCAACTTTTTCAGAGGCCATTGTTTGGTAAGCAAGACCACCGGATTTTATTTCTCTTGCATTACTCCATGATGTGGCACAAACACCCTACTCTAGGATTGTAAGTTTATGAGTTGTATTCCTTCTTTTTTTTATTCTTAATGAAAAATTGGGTAGAGGCATTTTCCCGCACTCACTTACCTAAAAAATAAGTCCAAGTCCAAATCAATCTTATACAACCAAGTGCATCTCTCTCTCTCTCTCATACACACACCATTGAGTCTCTTCAGTGGACTTGAAGAACATACAACTTTCACTTGCGAAGATTCACCTTGCATTGATTTGCACGAACTAGTTATAAAAACATGTCAATACTTGAAACCAAAAGCACACAACCAATCACTCATTTTCTCAAGAGAAAGAATCGTTTTGATGCACTCACGGACCACAATACATAGGCACTCCGTCGCAAAAAGTAGAACTAGGGAGCTCACCATCTAACTAAATCAAAAAGAGAACAGAAACTACCTCCTTTCTCTGAACTTATACCAAACTGATATATATTGTTTTTGTCTACAATATTTTTTTCGCCTTATTTTTGCCCCCGAAAGTAATTTCATTTTATACATTGCTCTTTGTAACACTACACAGTTTTTGTAACCCTATAAATGGGGGTCTTATACACAATTTCATAATTCAGAACTACAGTGATTTTCACATAGTATTAGAGCCCTACCTTGGCTCATCAGCCTTCATTGATCTTGCTATGTTTCTTGCAAAGGTAATTTCCCATGAACGAGCTTCTACAGTTTCTCAAATCCGAGTTCTTGCAAAGAATTGGACACGGAAAACAGGTCCTCTATTTTTCAATTGCTCTAATTTTTTTTTAGATTGCGATACGTCTCTATGTACCATTGTTATGTGCTCTTGTATTTTTACCAAAAAAAAAAAGAGTTGATATTATTAGTACATTGTTTTTGAAAGAAAGACCGATGTGATCTTTTGAAGGAGAAATACAATTTATTTTTTTTAAAAATAATAATCACCCTTTACAATTTTGGCAACAAGATCACTCACAGATAGTCATATTACAAACAATAGAAATTCAAAAAATAAATAACACATCAATAAAATAGATCTCAACAACTTGATGTCATTCATACAACCTAATACTGTGCTTGAGAAGATAAAATAAAAGAACTACCAAATAAAAGAAAAGATGCCGGAGATTACCTCAATCGGGCTTTTTACACCCCACATCGAGTCACCACATCCAATGACAGAGGGATCAATGGTCAAGCTTCAATCTCGAACTGGGAAAGCTAATTTCGGTCAAACTAGGTAACCACCTTTAAATCTTTATCAAACCCTAACTCCAAAATAATTAGGCTCAAACCCTAATTTTTCCAACCCTTAGATAGATCATGAGAGCGAGAGTCTCTATGTTGGGGCGTGCCCCCTTAGGTCTTTTTAGAAGAGAGAGAGAGAGTATAGAGAGAAAATCAGAGAGTAGTGAGAGGGGGGGTATGGCCCCTAGGGAAGAGAGAGAGAGAGAGAGTTATAGGAGAGAGAGAGATGTATAGAGATGGGGGAGAGCACCCCTATTTAGGGTTTCCCATAGTTTGTCTCTTTCTTGAGATTGAATATAGACCGTTGATCAAGGTGACTTGTGGGGTGAGAGATCTGAGCCATCCATTTCATAGATGGGCCATCAACATTATGGAATGTGCATGAACAATTATCCCCCTTTCCTTAAACCATTTTCCTATCAATATATTTAAATAAATTAAATCCATTAAAGATATAGTGCATACCATAAATTGCATATTCCATCTCATATTTTCCATAAGAATATTTCAAAAATATCAAGTCAAGATATTCATTCAATAATCAAGATAAGACATGGTCAATATTTCCTAATCAATATTTAACCATATGCTACAAAATATAGTTACCATATTTAATAAACTTGAAGACAAAGCAACAAGAGAAGGTATCCAAAGGTGGGGTGTGCCACCTATGTATGGTATGTGGGGCCCCACCTAATACCCACAAGGTGGGCCCATGTGCACTATGGCCCCATGTATTTTTTAATAGATATTTTAAAATTAAACAAAATGAATTTTAAAACATTAGAACTCTGTAAATTAATAACTTCATTTTTATAAGTCCAAAAATAAATATCAAACGACTTATAAAATTCAAATAATAAATCTAAAATAATTAAATAATAAAATGAACACCATTAAATTAATATAATGGGAAGTGGATTCATATGATTCAGGAATTCTATCAACAATCACAAGGTACTCCACCTTCAACTGTGGGCTACAGACCACATTTGCTTTATCAAACTTACCCAGTATATTTCATGACTCACAGTCCAAGCAAGGGCTCATTAGCGGGTCACCAAAGCCTGGCCGATAAGCTAAGGGGTCGCAATCCCAGTTTGTGGATTACAAGTCCTCCCCTAGAGATGAGTCAAGGTCACCACTACCTGATGCGACCATGGCTCTATGACGCATAGAGGTATCTCTCGCACATGCAGACACATCACCCAAAGGTGGATATCTAACTTTCCTGAACGATCTATCAATATGCATGCCGTGTGATGGAATATGGATGAGGTTTTGGCCCCCGTCTCAGTAGGTCTACTATCACACACAAGGGTCACACAGTCCCTCGGCTCTCTCATCTAGGCATAAGCTCCGACCTCATCAAGGGCTAACTCAAAACCCTCCTCAGTTAATTCTTTATGCCCCTGTACCTTGGGTTTTCCAACCGTATGGCCTAGATCGATAAGCACAGTCCGCTATAATCAAACATCATTTGCTTAGTATACTCCTCGAGGGACCACACTTCTACTGAGTTTTTGTTTCACTATAATGAAAGTATTTCAATACACACTCGTAAGGCCTTTAAAGGCCATATAAACCCAACATCTCCCACTTGGCCTTTGAAGGACTTACATTTTCTCTTCCTCGCTGTCTCTCATCCCCATCTCTCTCACATGTCTTACAAAAAACATTAGGGATAATTCCCTTAATCAGAGGGTCTGTAATCGTCAAATCCGTCAATATGTAGCTGATCTCGATCTCTTTCAATCTTACCTCATTTCTCAAGTGATAAAAATAAAGCTTAATATGCTTGGAGTTCTTGTGAAACTGTGGCTCCTTAGAGACACAAATAGCCCCAGTGTTGTCGTAGAAAATTCGCACTGCCTCACAACATACAGGATGCAAATTAAGTTGATTAAGAAACTTTTTAATCCACACAGCCTCCTTGGTTTCTAGACAACATGACACATACTCGGATTCCATGGTGGACAAGGCCATAATATCTTGCTTTTTTGACTTCTAAGAAACCGCATCCCCTCCAAGCATAAACACATACCCAGATGTAGACTTCGCATCATCTGGATCCGCGAGATAGCTTGCATTTGAATATCCCTCTATTGTTATTTCAGTTCCCCCTTTATATGTGAGCGCATAGTTCATGGTCCCCTTTAAATATCTGAGAATTCTTTTACAGCTGTCCAATGCTCCTCTTCTAGATTACTTTGGAAACGGTTTACCAGACTCATGATGAAAGACTTAACTGTGCTCCTGTATGACACTCTCGTCATGACTCTTATATCCATGTCTTCGGTAGGACACATCTTATTATTAAGCTTTATCTTTTTGTCAATTGGGGTAGATATTGGCTTACACATACTCATATCAAACTTTTTCAGAATCCTCGTACAATAGGTTTCTTGGGAAAGTTGAATAGTCTTCTCTCTCCTGTTTCTTATTATCTTAATGCCCAACACATATGAAGCTTCTCTATGATCTTTCATATCAAACTGTTGTGCATGGAAATTTTTCGTCTCCACTACTAGGGTAATTGAGCTACTAACAATTAGAATATCATCCACATATAATGATATAAAGATCACATCACTCCCACTGACCTTTTGATATATGCAATAATCCTTATTATTTGTGGAGAAACTTGCAAGAGCAAAAGTCTCCTGGAATTTTATATACTACTATCACGATGTTTGTTTCAGACTATAAAGGGATTTATTAAGTTTGCATATTAGGTTCTCTTTCCCTTTCTCTTCAAATCCCTCAGGTTGGGTCATGTAAATTTCTTCTTCTAAATCTCCATTTAGAAAGGCTGTTTTGACATCCATTTGATGAACCTCAAAGTCAAAATGGGCTGCTATAGCTATAAGGATTTGGATGGATGAAAATTTGGCAACAGGGGAAAAAATGTCCTCATAATCTATCCATTCTTTTTGGGTGAAACCCTTTGCAACCAACCTAGCTTTGTATTTTTCTATTTTCCCTTCAGAGTTCAACGTTTTTTTGAAAATCCACTTACAACCAATGGCATTACGTTTTTCAGGTAGGGGTACTAATTCTCATACATGGTTTTGGTTAATGGAAGCATACTCATCTTTCATGGCTTCAACCCAGTATTCCCTTTCAAGACAGGTCAAGGCTTCATGGTGAGTTTTAGGTTCTGAATCTGGATCTTTCCTAACTTTATCAAAATTTTCTCTAAGGTAGACAAAATGTTCTAGGTAAAGAGGTGGTCTACTGACTCGGTTAGTTCGTCTTGGTTCAGGTAAAGTTTCACTTTTTTTAGGGAGTTCAGAAACAGGTTGGGTTGGTTTAGAAATTTCAGGTTCAGGGTCTCGAACTACATCCTTTTTTTGGCCTCCTCATAAAAGTTGGCTTGTTTTCTACTCACCCTTGCTTTAAGGAACTCTTCCTCAAAGAAGTGAGCATCGCGACTTTAAATAACCGTACCAGTTTCATGGTTGTAGAGTCGATACCCCTTACCATGATCTGGTAACTAATGGAAATGGATTTGATAGTAGTAGGTTGCAATTTGATCCTATTTTGATGTGGGTTAAGGACATGGGCTGAGTAGCCCCAAACTTTCAAGTGTTCAAGGGAGGAAGTACGACTTGTGAAGATTTAATGAGGAGTAAGTGGGTCCGCTTTTGTGGGAGTCCGGTTAAGGATGTGACATGCCGTTAATACGGCTTCTCCTCAAAACTCCAATGAGAGATTTGCATGCTCCATCATACTCCTTACCATTTCCCTAAGGTCATATTCCTTCTCTCAACTATACCATTTTGTTTAGAAGTATAAGGCATGGTGTACTGATGGATGATCTCATTTTCAATGCACAATTATTTGAAACGGTCAGATGAATATTCCCCCCTCTATCGGCTCTAAGGACTTTAATTTTTCAGGTTGGTTTGATTCTCTACTTGGGCCTTATATTCTTTGAATTTTTCTAGGTCTTCCGATTTTGCATGAATAAGGTAGACATGGCCATATCGCGAGTGGTCATCTATAAAAAAGATAAAATATCTTTTTCTACTTTTAATGGTCATATTCATAGGTCCACATATGTCACTATGAATGATTTTGGGAAATACGCTAGTAGCTCTTTTTGCACTGGTGGTATTTTTCCTTATTAATTTTCCTTGCACACAAGACTCGCACACTTTCGATAAATCTCCGTTATAATTTTGAAGAATCCCGTCCCTTTCTAATCTTTCCATTCGTTTGATATTAATGTGTCCTAACCTCATATGCCATAGGGTAGCATCTAATTCATTAGGGGACGAGACATAAGCAACGTTCTCTTTTATTTCAACAGTAAATAGCCCATCTACAAGTCGTCCAGTCATGATCACATCTTTCTCCTTCTTGACTGCTATTTTTTCCCCAATGAAGGTGGTTATGAATCCAGTCATAGACATCTTAGAAACCGAAACCAAGCACTTCCACATATCAGGAGCATAAAGTACTTGTTTTAAGATCAAGGTGCTCCCACTCTTCAGTTTCAGCTCAAATCTCCAACTCCAAGTACACCAGTCTTCTGATTTCCTCCCATATAAATATGCTGCTGTCCTGGCCCCATGGGAGTGAAAGAACGGTAACCTTCCTTGGTGTTTATGACATGGGTTGTAGCCTCCGAGTTAAGACACCAAGAAGCTCCCTTGGGATCAGCTAGCATGAACTCGAAAATCACACATGTCAATTCCTTGCTAGTTCCACCAAATTTGTTGAACCGACAACTATTGGCTATGTGACCCACCTTCTTGCAAATAAAACAAGTTCGAGTCTCTCTCTTTGCTCCCTTATTTCCAAAATCTCTTCTTTTGAAATATATTTTCTTCTCAAAAGTATTTCTTCCCTTTCCTTTCTTAAATTTAAACGATAGTTGAAATTTTACCATATGCACCGCATCCCTTGGGGGTTTGCCTTGAACTCCTCATTTCTTCTTCAGATTTGATGGTCGTGATGAGTTCCTCCAATTTTGGTGCCTTTCTTCTAGTAGAGATGGAAGATATGAAAGTCACCCATAGATTAGGAAGAGAATTCATTAAATGAGTCACTTGCATAGATTCATTGGGCTTCATGCCTGTATCTTCCAAATCTCTGACTAGCGCACGAAACACGTGCACATGATTTGCAAACTTGGTACTTTCTACCATTTTTAAATCATTGTACCTTCTTATAGCCAAAGTTTACTTCATGAGATAGGGTTTAGCATACTCTCTTGCAAGTTTGTCAAAAATCACACTTACAGTATAGATTGATTCATACTCAGAAGCATACGAGTCAGTCATGGCACATAAAAGAATGTGCTTGCATATCAAATTCCTCATCTTTGATTATTTGAGATGAGTCATCAGTTGGATGATGAGTCGGTCCTCAAAGAGTACCTCATGCAAGTTTTCTGCATAGAGCACAAATTTGATTTTTCTTTTCCATGAAGCAAAGTTAGCCCATCAAACCTTTCAGTTTTCAGGATCTTGGAGATGAAGGTACGAGCACCCATTATATTTCTATTCTCAAGCAAAAATAAGAAAAGACTCCTAATGGCAATCAAGTAAAGCTAGCTCTGATATCAATGAAAGAAAGACCTATGTGATCTTTTGACAGGGAAATACAATTTTTTTATTTTTTTAATAATAATCACCCCTTAGAATTTTGGCAACAAGATCACTCACATTTGGTCTTATTAGAAACAATAGAAATTCCAAAAATAAATAACACATCAATAAAATAAATCTCAACTACTTGATGCCATTCATACAACCTAATAACTTGAGAATATAAAATAAAAGAACTAACAAATAAAACAAAAGATATTGGAGATTACCTCAATCGGGCTTTTTACACCTCACACCGAGTCACTACATCCAATGGCACGGGATCAACAATCTAGCTTCAATCTCAAACAGGGAAAGCTAATTTCGACCAAACTACATAACCACCCATAAAACTTTACAAAACCCAAACTCCAAAATAATTAGGCT
>NW_006498192.1:1252858-1275446 GCF_000471905.2 Amborella trichopoda
AAATGTTTAGATTAGCCCACTAAGTCATATGAACATATGAGTTCATATGAGCCAAATGACCCAAATTCAATTTGGTCTGATCTGATGGTCATGATGTCATTTTATTTTTGAATTTTAATTTTTCATCTATGAATCTAAATAATTTGAAATTTTAGATGTGTATTCTTCAAAAATAGTAGAATCTAATAAAAATATATAAAAAAAATTTTGAAAAAATAAATTGACCAAAATACCCTTAAAACATTTCGATGTATTTTGGTCAATTTATTTTTCGCAAATTATTTTTAAAATATTTTTATTAGATGCACCTTGATGAAAAGAATACACGCTTAAAATTTCACATTATTTGAATTATGAACATATATATATAAAATATGGTAGTGAGAATCCTTGAAATTGAATTTTAATAGAAGTTCAATGACTAGCTAGAGGACTACTTATTACTTTACAAACTCCGGTCCAAGTGGTATTGCCAGAAAAAAAAAAAAAAGGGAAAAATTAATGCTATATTGCAATGATTGATGCTGATAGAAGCAAACCAACATGGTACAAACCTCATTGATGAGGGTGATTCTTCAAAGAAATAAGTTTATATAAATGCAGAATTCAAGATGCACCGTAAAAATCCATGTGAAAAGGTTGTTTTAATGTTCAAAAACCTTCTAATTGATCATCTCGACATCGAGATGTAAGAATGAGAAAAAAACAAAAAGATTTTGAGTCCCAAAAATAATGCATCTTGTAATACATTTTTTTGGTTGTCTATTTTCAAAATTTTCATATATTTATAAATCTACTTGGTTTTAACCATTTTTGAAGTTTAAAATTTATTAATTAGATGTGAAAATAGAAATTCAGATAATCCTAAAAAAACTTTGACTCCTAAAAAAACTTTGACACCAAAATTATATGTTATGATAAAATTTGAAAGTGCGCCTTAATTTGGATTGTTTAAGGTTGCAACCTTATAGAAACCCCACCCTTCTTTAAATGCAGTTTCAAGTGTAAAAAAGAGCAAACATGTCCCTGAGACCTTTATGGTATGAAATCCCAGATATTTGCAATCCCAGATATTTGCTCAAAAATAGACGTCATATTTGCCCCTCCTTATTAGGATTAGCCAAGCAAAGTGCAAGCCTTTTGAGACTTCATAACTAACTTTCGAAACTTCTTAAGGCTCCTGTAACCAACATGTATGGTTGTACTATAATTTTTATTAATGAAGAATACATAATGTTTCAAAAATAAAAATAAAATATCATTATCATCATCCAAGCTTTATCCCAATAATTTGGAGTCTCCTACCATGTATTCGTGAATATTCACAACAACACACATTTAAGGTCACAGATATTTGACGGATGTCTAAGCACATTCAATCTTTGATGAGTTCCCTTAAGCTTGGCTTAGTGGTAGACACGTCAATCTGGGTGAGGGAGGTCAAGGATTCAAATCCTTGAACTTTTGTCCCAAAAAACCAAACAAAGCAGACCTACCTTTTTTAGGGGACCCTTTCCCCATTGAACTACCTAAAAAACAAAAACAGACAAAAGGTTTCTCATGATCAGATTGTTCTCTTGTGGAGATGCTTCCAAAGGGTTTGAATGCGTAGCAACTATAAGACAAGACGTGGGTTGTGAAAAAACTGTGGGTTAGCTTGGTTTATTTTTTATGATGAACCTTAGGGATCAAAGATTTGAAAAGCCCTCAAGTTAAACTAAAGACTTGGCCCTGGACCAGAAACAAGGAACAAACCCTTAGCTCAATTTGGGCAAATAAATGATCTATGCATTTCTAGGATCCAAGATTATCATCTATTACATGAAAAGTATAGGAACACTCAATAAATAAATGGTAGCCAAAAGACATGCCAAAAGTGGCATATATGGGGCATCCAAACTTCAGGGCCAAAGTAACTACTGGAGCTTTTTTATCCCAGGAAACGAAGGAAGAATAGCAATAAGTGGGTCACCATAGCCTACTGGTTCTGTAAAGCACCAAAACGAATCACAGTTAAAAGGTTGAGTAATGCGCTTTACTTTTGAGAGATAATGGATGGTAGATATTAACTGCAGGTCTTCATGATGGGCACTTCCCCAAGTATAGTTAATATCCACCATCCATCATCAACAGTAAATGTTGGGTGCCCGTGTTGCATCATATTACATGACCACTGGTGTTTGATATACTTTCCTTAGTGATCAATATCAAATTCTAAAGAAATGCCCGTGTTGCATTATGTAACATGACCGTGTTTGATATACTTTCCTTTGTGATCCATATCAAATTCTATAGAAATTCACAAAAAGAGTCCCATCTAATATTTAAAAATAGTCCCCGCATATTTTATAGTTTTATGATCAAGTGCCACTTTTTTGTCTTTTTCCCATTTAACTCCAATTCGGACATCCAATGCCTAGACTGAAGTCTTTTTATGTTGATTGAAATATCAGATGTAACATTCAATGTCCGAACCGGTCCTCCACTAAATTCATCTTTTTTAAATGTGGGAGCTTGAATCAGCCTAGTTACGAAAAACTGGTTTGGACATGCAATGTTTGAACCAGCCTCACTCTAACAAGAAAAAAAGACCGCAGTTCGAACATTGTACATCCGAACTAAAAAAAAAATGGGGCTTGAGCATAAAAAATATGAGGGGCTAGTTTTTAATTCCAAAAATGTAATGGAATTTTTTCGTGAATTTTCAATTTCTATATATTATTAGACGATCGATGCATTGTGCTTGTTAAGTAGAGGGACTGGGATAGGTTCAAGGTGTATACCACCATCTTCTCTCAGTATTTTTATGACCTCCCCTGCCACATCAGACTGAAATGAGAAATACAAGCTGGAATAAGTATCATTCTAAAATTTAGAAGGAAAAACTGAAAGAAGAATTAGAGCATGGAATAATGGGAACACAAGTACCTCAACTGGAACCTCGCCACCCAGTTGCTCCACATAGCAAATCACCTGTCCTTCCTTTACAATTTGTTTCTGTAACAAATAATCCAAGACAATATATCTATGGAGACTTTCTTTTCATATGGAAAAGAACATAAACTTGGATACCTTACTTGAGAACTACTCAGAAGAATGATTCGGGGGGGAAGTAATAGTCGCTGGTTATTGCATTTTAAAAAGAATTGCAGGCAGAGTTTAAGTTTAGGACAAACTGGTTATGGGTTCAGTACGAAATAACACAAAAGGTGTATGTATCTATAGAATCTTTGTAAACTGATAGTGTTTTACATATTCTCTAGGTTAGGATTCAAGAAGCACGACCTTCATCGTGAAGGTTGAGGAAATACTTCCTATCTAATGAATTTAATAAAGGAGAAATGGACATCTTGGATCTTGCCCTAATACAAAAAACATTGCAATTTGTTCCCATCATAATAGCATATACCCATTCTAGATATCCTGTTCCCAATAAAAAAAAGGGAAAATATCCTATTATTCCCTATTTTTAACTTCTATATCTCATCAGACTCAAGAATTGAAAATATTACTCGTAAGCAAAAGGGCTCAATCTTTTCTATCTTCCAACCCCCTAAACCCTTTTGACCATGTATTATTGACCTCAACAACTTATTAAATGACTTTATCTCTCTTTCTCTCTCTAAAACTCCATCTCTCTCTCTCTCGCATCATTGTCTCTCAAAACTCCATCTCTCTCTAAAACCCAAACTTCATCTCTCTCTCACATCATCCTCTCTCTCACACATCATCCTCTTTCTCTCAAAACTCCATCTCTTTCTCTCTCTAAAACTCCATCTCTCTCTAAAACCCAAACTCCATCTCTCTCTCTCTAAAACTCCATCTCTCTCACACACATAAGGTGTGCTCGTGTTCGAGCTCAAGCTAAACCCCTTGGCTGGTAAACTCACCGAGAAGTGAAAAGAGAGAGATGAAGTTTTAGAGAGAGAGAGATGGAGTTTGAATAGGGTGTCATTTTATTGTTTGTTTGGGTCAAAAATTTATGATCAAAGGGGTCCAAGGGGTTGTTAGATAGAAAAGATAGAGACCTTTTGCTTACAAGCAATTTTTTCAATTCTTGGATCTCATGAAATATGAAAGTTAAAAATAGGGATAAGGAGATATTTTCCCTGAAGAAAATCCAGTTTCTCCACTGTAAGTTAGAAATTCATAAAATGATAGGTAACTTCCATCAAGGGAAAAAGGACAAATATCTAGAACAATTCTCGAGCAATTTCCTTTTTCTTTGAGAGAGATCTTTTCTAATGAAATTGTCTGAAGAAATCAATGATATATTCTCAGTCCAAACCTCTTTGCATGCTGCAGGACCACGTTTTCCTTTTACAGTACGAGCTCTTCTAAAATAACCGACCTGCATTGTAAAGTATACTTTGGCATCAGAAACCAGTCTCCATAAAATAATGAAACTGTTACGCTCTTCATGAACCATTCTTCCCTCTTTAATATGTTTTTGAAAAAATGGACATATTTTCTTTTAGGAAACATTTAGGCAGAAAAAAGGCTTGAGAATGGCCAACATCTTACCATTTTACCCTACCCAAGCCAATGTTCAAAGCTTTGCACTATGTTTTGTCTAAAACTCATATTTTCGGGAAACATTTTGTCCACTGTTCCAAGTACCAGAGTAGGGAGAATATGGTAAAAACGAGATTGGCACTTGCTTAGTCTGGGTAACCTGCATAACATATGCCAGTATCCAAAACACCGTTTTCCTTCAACTTTGCATGGAACCCACCTTTGGGGAGTTAATTATCACCAAGCCCTCATCAGCAGCTGCCTCTAAAAGTCTCTGAATCCTAGTTAGAGGAGGTTCAGGTTTAGAAATGGTCGGAGGAGGGCTAGCAGACCCATTTGAATCAAGGGTTTCCTCAGCAACATTAGTAGTAGTGTGAATAGGAGAGCTTGGAGAAGTGGGTGGAGGCATGTCCTTTCCATTGATATCTCTTGCCACGTATAATCGAAAGCCGTCAAGCTGGTCATACGAAAAGAACTTATCAGCACACAGTTTAGAGCTCCCAAAAAAAAAATTAGAAAAATTTAAAATAAAAAATCTGCATATCAGTGAATTTTAAATGGATAGAAAAATATGTAAAGATGAAATGGGAAAAATGGCTATTTACTTTGAGTTCGAATTCTGCAATGGAGGTTGTCTCACAAATCTCTTTAACCAAGGACTGCACCTGCAGATTAAGAAAATGAGAGGAATAAAACTATTAAACCGGTGCAAACAAAGAAGGGCACTTCCATGAGGGCCACAAAATAAAACGGTCGAATATATTCATAGTGCTGATCAGCTAAGAGTTAATGCAAATAGAGTTAATAAAAGCAGAGTGGAAAAAAAGCAAATCATCTCTCTCTCTCTCTCTCTCTCTCTCGTGTATATGCATGAACATATAGAGACATCTCTCTCTCACATGTATATGCATGAATGTATAAAAGCATACATGTAATATATAGAAGTATAAGTTGGTTTACTCAAATAATTAGAAATAATTATATATATTATTTGCAAAAGTAGCTTGGAATCAGACAGTCTATTTGAAACAATTACATAATGTTTGAAATTTTAGAATTATTTTGAATAAGGCTATTTCCAAAACCCTCCAGAAGGGATTTGGATGCACAATGCCTGAGACGACTTTGATGGTCAACGGTAGGTAGTTTTGGGATAGAAAACTCATTCGCACAGTAATGCAAACTATTCTGTTTGAAAAGGAAGCCGGACCTCTTTTTCTCTTCTTTACAGCACACAATTGCTGCCACTAATCCACTCACAAGCCAATACCAATACCAAACAATGCAAGAATCATTAGAGAAGACAACTGTCAAGTATGGACCTATCTGGTATTTCATAGAAGAATTTGGACGCAGTTGAATTTGGTAAAAGACATAGTCCCTTGAACCAGTCCAATATTTTAAATGGTCAGAAAAATTATCTATGGCACTTAAGAGATGAACTATTTAACATCTCATCCATTTTTGGTTTAATTTCAAAAAGGGAATGCATACTATAAGATTATTTATCTCAAGTATAAGGAGGTCCCAATCACCCCTATCTGTCAATTGAATCAAGTACCTTGTTGAGGCTCACAAACTTCAAAAAACTTTCATTTGGATTTTAAGCACGGTTGACCCCAAACCGCGGAATTTCACATTCAACGGCCAAAGGTGATTGTGACCTTGTACCAAAAGTAAAGGATCTTATGGTATGCTTTTCCTTTCAAAATCCCATCAAAGAACACACAATCATGAGTTATAATTGATATTTTGGTATATTTTGATAAATGGGTGAAAAGTTAAATAGTTGGTATTTCATGTGTGCTTTGATAAATCCCATATAAAGTTTTACAACTCACAGATTTGCATAGTGCTACATGTGTGAGTCATGACTGTTGGAATTTTTAAGGCTTAGGCAGTTATTTCTAACCATTAAAGTGAGTGAGTGAGAGAGAGAGAGAGATTGCTTCTTTTTAGATTTGCCTTTGGTGCTAGGTGAAACTATAAAGAGAAAGTGACATGTCTTCCAAATCGAATTAGTCACCTAAATGAATGGACATGATTAGTCACTCATGTTCCCCTCATTTATTATTTAGTGAAATTAATCCTATTGGCTATAGATGCTCTTTCTGATGAGCCATACAATTCTCTCAGTACTTTCTACTTTGCTTCTTCTCTTTCAATATTTTACTAGTTTTTCCCTCTAATTTTGTGATATTCCTTTTAGAACGAAGGAATATGTATTTCCAAATAAATCTGTCGCTTATGGGCAGCTAAAGGTATTGTTGTATTTAAATCCCTTTGTAGCTTTGAAGAGCTTTTGATAAGGAGTATTTTCAAACGGGAAGAAGCTTATTGAAAGAGAAATAATTGTGAAATACTGTGTATTTAGTTATCTGCTAATAATGCAAATTAGCAAATTAATTTCAATAAATGATTAGGCTAGCTTTGCCTTGGTTGGTGTTACCTACAACTCCGTGCATATGGGAGAGATCCGAGTGAGGCATTGATTCTAGGATTCTTGGGAACCCTCGATTGCAGGACTAGAAATGCTAAATATAAGGATATCATCCAAAATGGTACATATTATCAGCTAGATGAATGCTAAATATAGGGATATCATCCAAAATGGTACATATTATCAGCTACATGTAAAACAAGCGATTAGAATCACAAATGAGTGCAAGAAATAAAGCAAAACAAAAGGAAACCATAAAAACACAGCATATGCATGGCTCACCATTAAATGGTTACATCCATGGCCTAGGCAACTTAAAATCCACATTATCTCAATGAAAGATATCAGCTCTAGATTACAAGAGATATATCTCTCTTTAGTCATCAGAAAAACTCCTAACAGCAATCTTGACCGAACTACGTCGCCAATCAACTTCCCTCTTTTCAACTGCAATAGTACTATAGGGAAGAGAACCTCAAGATAGCCAAGAATCTTTCGCTCTCTCTATAAATGTTTAGTAAACTAACCTGAAAACACATAGGAAAATTACCTCTCTTTAGGAGGTCATGCCTCATTTTCATGGAGGCTCATCTCTGTCTCTCTAAGAGACATCCATACCCAAAAAGGGTGATCCAAAGGGAGTGGGTAAAATGTCTCTTTGGTTCCTGGAGGTCCAAGATTTATCAAATGCAGGATGCCAACTCGACGCACTATGGAGGTCTAATGCATTATGCCCTTCAATGTAGTGCATCAATGCAGTTAAAAAAGTTAAAACAAAGATACAAAATATAAAACTATAAGAATATAAACTTGTATAAATATAAAGAATGACATGAACATGTGATTTATGTGAGTAAGATTTTAGTTTAGTATTTGTGTCTAATATATATACGATATATACTGATATAGAGTAACAAAGAACTTTTTGTCTCTATTCTCTAATATAATTGAAAATTTAATATAAATGACCCAACCATTCATTAAATTCAATAAAACACAAAAGAATATTTATTACATCAATGAAGAACTTAGGAAAACAAATTAGCATCAAGCAACTACGTGCACTGCAGCCTATAGCCAAACTTACAAATACGTAACCTTAGTTACTAGGATTTCCCAGCTTGGTGGCAATTCCACCAAAGCATGGATTCAGATCTTACATGAGGGGAACATGATCGCCATCCCTTACGATCGGTTAATATGATTCACACCTACATTAAATAGAATTTTTATAAGGCAAGTAGTCTTAAATGCATATTGATCAAAAAATTGTAGAAGCGATGATAACAATAATATAATATCTATTTTTTTTTTTTTTTTTTTGCTTATGTTGTGTAATGTTTGGCATTGTGAGTAGAATTACCCGGTTGTGAATAAAAGAAAAAGCGAAATTTTTGAATTTACACCCCGAGAATCCTACATAGCCACTACTTTTAAGACGGCCTAGATGTGGAGGACATCACTCTAGGGTTTTTGATATCAAGGTTGATATTTCCGATTTTAACGATAAGCATCAACTCGGAGAATTCATTGATTGGTTACCGGAGAATTCATTGATTAGTAAAATACCATTGAGAGGTTTTTTATTACCAAAAAGTTCCTTAAATTAAAAGGGAATTTCTTCTATAAAACCCTTGATGATAGTCACAATTTCATGGGTGATCCAATACTTGATGAGAAACCTTCTGATGGAGTTAGTGGTCTTGTCTTTGATAGTGATCGCATCTTTGATAAGGTCCTATTGATGATTTGGTGGGTGATAGATGTGAAGAACAGCAAGATGAAGAACTCCAAGGAGTTAATAGATAAGGTTGTTGGTTCACTCATCGAATCTTGTACTTTTCATGAAGATGCTCGCTTGGTTTCTTCTTCTTTGAACCAAACATATGCTGTGAGGACCCGGACTTTTCGGGCATTATGAAGGGATGCCGCAGTGCGTGTAAGCCGTTGTGCGTGCAAGTGATACTGCCATGTGTGCGAGGGATGCCATCGTGCGTATAAGCCATCGTGTGTGCAAATGATACCGTCGTGTGTGCAAGGGATGCCGCAGTGTGTGCAAGTGCGCGTTGCTGCCGAGAGTGAATGAACTTCCATGAGTACTATGTTGCACATGTACGCCACTTGTATGCCACTATAAGCCACCTGGATGCCACTTGTAGCCCCTTGCATGCCACCTGCCTGCTGCCTCCCCCTCTTTGCTTATATATACCCCCTTCACACCCGTCTCAAGAGTTTTGCTCTCTCTCTCTCACGAACTCCCTTTCAAACACTTAGAACCTTAGTCTTGGCCATCCTTGGAAGCTTAGCATTTGAGGGGAGCCTATGTGGGGAACTTGGAGTTCTTTTGGATACATGTAAGTAGATCTAGCATCCATGATTTTGTTTGATTGCTTAGTATGAAATCTAAGTATGCATGTGAATGTAATTGTAAATATGGGTGGATGAATGTTAATGAAATTATGCTAGATTGTGCCCTGTTTTTCTAGAATTGTGACTCTTATTAGTGTGATAGTTTGAGTCTTGAAGGCATCTCTGTTGGTTATAAAATTTGGTGGGAAAGCACCCCTGTGAATCGATTTTAAGATAGAAAAGACCTTGTGTTAATGCCTATTTTGGTTGGAAAGTTATCAGTCATTCTTTGAAGTATGTCAAAACTTTGAAATAAATTTCCAGGAACCTTGCATGTTTTTAATTGGAATTGTTCACTGACCAATATGTCTCTGACTGAGGCCAAACCACTTTTAAATGAAAGATGAGTGAGTCTATTTTCAAAATGGTTTCGGAACTATGACCAAATTCTCTGTGGATTGAAAGTTATGCCCAATTTTCTAAGAGACTGCCACACTGAAATTCATGCTATTTTCCAAGACTGTTATATGCTTTTATGTGGAACTGTTCACTGACCAATATGTCTCTGATTAGGGCCAAACCACTTTTAAATGAAAGATGAGTGAGTCTATTTTCAAAATGGTTTTGAAACCATGACCAAATTCTCAGTGGATTGGAAGTTATGCCCAATTTTCAACGAGACTGTCACACTGAAATTCCTGTTATTTTCCAGGACTGTTATATGCTTTTATGTAGAACTGTTCACTGACCACTATGTCTCTGATTGAGGCCAAACCACTTTTAAATGAAAGATGAGTGAGTCTATTTTCAAAATGCTTTTGGAGCCATGACCAAATTTGCTATGGATTGCAAGCTATGCCTATTTTTCTAAGGGGCTATCATACTGAAGTTTCTGCTCTCTTGTGAATTATTGTAATAAGACATGCTTACGAATTATCGACTATGCATGGTTGAAATAGGACATGCCCATGAAATAGTTAATGCTTATGAAATGGTGAATGTTTACGTAATGTTGAATATGCATGGTTGTAATAAGACACGCTTATGAAATGGTGAATGTTTAGGAAATGTTGAATATGCATGGTTGTAATAAGACATGCTTATAAAATGGTGAATGTTTATGAAATAGTGAATGCCATGAGATAATGACTGTGCATGGTTCTAATAAGACTTGCCTATGTGATAGTGAATATGCATGGTTCTAATAAGACATGCCTATGTGATAGTGCATGGTTGTAATCAAACATGCCTCAGATGTGATATGAAGCATTATGCAAAAGGTCATCCATTGGTAGTGCGATTTGGTATGATAAGAATGTCATCCGTTGGTAGCGTAATGTAATGTGATATGATAAGAAAGTTGTGTCGGCAGTTGAGATCTTTCCGTGAGTCCCCATGATAGGATGGGAGTTAGGATGTGAATGTGAATATTTGGATGGGTCGCGCCCCCCAAATCTATATGGGCACTACTCATTGGGTCACCCAGTGGTAATGTAACGCTCTCACACCAGAAGGGCATAAGGAGAGGGTCGTATCTTGCAAGGCCGCTGCCTATC
Source organism: Amborella trichopoda (assembly GCF_000471905.2). The sequence continues at coordinate 1,263,719 of NW_006498192.1, forward strand.
AAAAGCCCCAAAGCGCGCTATGGACTGTGTGTGAGTGTGAAGACATTATGAAATGGGTCATCCATTTATCATTGTCTTCCCTCCTGAATAATGGTAGAAGTCTCAAGCAATGGGATTGGCTTGGCTTGATAGGGCTTCTATATCGGGAGTAGACAACATTAGGATTGCATATAGTTAATATATGTTTGTTTGAATTTATTGATATGGTATTTTAATAGAAAAGATTTGATAGACTGTTACCTCATGGGCTGTCTAATATCTGATTTGTGCTTACTTCACTATGAAAGAAATAACTCACGACACACTGCTAATGAAAGTAAGGTACAATATTCCATGCTGAAACCTGCATGAATCTTGGGGACGGTTGTAAATAACAGTGTACAGGCAGGAATGCATGGCGCTTTGATCTACTTACTGAGCTTCACAGCACATTCCTTTGACTTTCTTGAATGTAGAGTGCTAGCTCATAGGTCGAGGGCAGACAGTCGGGTGATCGCGATTGGCGGTTGAAGACCCGCACTTGACGAAGAACTTCCTTTTGATTGTAGGTGTTAGATGGCAGTTGGTCATATAGTGGTTTTGTTGTATAGCTTCGTATTTTGTTGTTGGGCCTTTAGTGCCCTGGGACATATTTGTAATAACTTTGGAGCTCTTTTGTATATATTGGTTTTAAATTGTTCAGCTTTTGTTATAGTTGTGTTTGGAGATTTTGTTTTCTTTTGTGGTTTGCTTTGATTCCTTCTTTTTAAAAGCGTTGAGCCACTCCCACCTGAGTGGCATTCACTACCTCTAATCGCTGTCCCGCACCCTGTTAACCTCTAGCAAGTACAGTATGGGGGCAGGGGGCAGGGCTGTGACATATGCATCATAACTATTCCAATGTTTCAATGCATAATGGATCTATCTCTATTGGGCCAATAACCTACAGGTCCCAAGATTCAAGGCCCAATGTTCAATTTGGAGAAGATAATTATTTTGGTGCAGAATTCATCTTAGTCTATTTCAAAACTCAAGGATGAATTTTCTCCAACTAATGGAGATTGATGCAGGAGCAAATGACTCGTATTTTGAATTTTTTAAATTAAAATTCAAGGAAGTATTTTTGGGAGATTTTCAGGGTTTAATGTTTTGCTTTTAAGTGTTTTATGGATTTCAAGGTTTTCTTTAGTTTTTTAGTATTTTTAGGAGCTGTTTTTGGAAAAGTCGTTAAAGTACTCATTGAATTATTTATTCTATCGGGAATAAAAATATTCATTACAAATTTTCTTTTAATTATGACTTCTATTTTAATTAGAGTTAAGATTTCTTGGAGTCTTAAGTAAAGTCTTTATTATAAATAGGGATTGGAAACTAAGGAGATTCACATAATTTTTTAATAATGAAGAAAGAGAGCTATGCTTGGAATCCCTGGTCAGGATTTTATTTAGGAGAACGCTCAGGATTCTCCAAGAGATTGCTTGTGTTGACCTGAAATATTGCAGCTTTTATGTTCTTCAAATTCTCAGATTACGTTTTCACATATGCAAGGCAAAATACTTTGGTAGCAACTCATTCTCTCATGAAATGTCAGTCTATCTCGATGTGCTTGGTTCTATCATGCTGGACTGGATTGTGAGTTCTACTAATGGCAGCCTCGTTATCATGATACAAGGACATTGACCCCTCAACAGGAAAGCCAAGCTCTCATCATAGGATTTTTCGCCAAAGAAATTCATGCACCATGAGCCATGAATCGTTACTCTGCTTCTACACTTGAACAGGCTACAACTAATTGTTTTTCCCAAGTCATATGGATACCCCTAACCAGAGTACAATAGCCTAGTGTAGTAATTAGGTCCACAATAGAACTAGCCCAATCTGCAACTATATAAGCATCAACACGCAGATGTCCATGTTTGATAAACAGAAATCCTCTACCTCCCCAGCCAGCATGCTTTTCAGTTGTTGAATACCCTTAGAACCAATGTTCAAAAAGACGGATCCGGCCACCTAGGCGACCAGGGGTCCTGGCCGCCTCAGAGGGCGCTCAGATACATGGGTACCCCAAAGTGTGGGGGTGGGGGGTATGAGAGAGAAAGAGAGGAGAGAGAGAGACGAGCCATGTAGAAATGAAGAGAGAGAACATTGTACTCCTAATTTTAAATAGCTACATATGTTGTCAATATATCAATGCTTTAACATGTGTGTCATAGTTAATTGTACTATGTTATATTATATTAGTAACTTTATACTTTGGTAGGAAAAGAGCCTGAGCTTAATTGGTTAGTGCTTGATGATTTGCAACGCTACGATTCCTACCAAGGGTAGGGGCCCTCTCCCCACTGACTCACCCAAAAAAACAAAAAAAAACATCATTGACCCGCTTATTAATAATATATTGATGTTGACAACATTGACACACATCAACAATAATAATGATATTAATATTTTAATACATTTGTACCGTAGTTGATAGTACTGTTAGTATTATATTACTGACTTTGTAGTTTAGTATTGATATCAATAATATAGTCATTGAAGCAATGACTCATATCAATAATATAGTCATTGAAGCAATGACTCATATCAATAATAATAAGTTAATGTTATTTTAATACATTTGTACCGTAGTTGATAGTACTGTTAGTATTATATTACTAACTTTGTAGTTTAGTATTGATATCAATAATAAAATCATTGACAGCAATGACTCATATAAATAATAATAAGTTAATGTCTTACTACATTCGTATTGCAGTTAATGTCTTATTACACTTATTAATATATTTGTACTATAGTATCAATAATATATTATTTTTTAAGAAACATGTTGACACATGTGTTAGTAAAATATTGACATTGATGCATGTATCAATAGCTTATTAATGTGTTTGTACTATGGTCATACTATGACCATACCCAATGAGCCTATGTCGGTTGCTAGCCCAGTTAAATGACCCACTCAGTACTTTCGCTTCATCTTTGCACCCTCAAATATCCATGCTTTTGCTTGTCATGTCTCTCTTACTCCATCTAGACATTTCTGGACTATTGATTCCGGAGCCTCAGACCACATGACCAGTATGACTTCCTTGTTTCATTTTTATTTTCTTTGTTCTAGTAGAGACAAATTTAGGATCACTGATGCATGTTTTTCTTCTATTTATTAAAAAGGAACTATAAATATTTCTCCTCAAATGTCAAGGTCATCAGTTCTTTGTGTTCCTAGTTTTGCTACAAACTTAATGTTTGTCAAGAGCATTACCAGGAGCCTAAATTGTAGTGTAATCTTCTTCCCTTCCCACTGTGTTTTTCAAGACTTGGATACAAGGAAGACGATTGGCATAGGACATGAATTTCGTGTCTCTATGTTTTGGTTTTGATGACACCAATGTTCAAAAATGCGGATTCGGGTACCTAGGCGTTTTGGGTGCCCGTCCAAGAACTGGGTATCCTCACAATCCTCATAAAAATTGAAAAAATTGAACCCCCCCTCTTCCCCCCTTGATATGACTTTTAAATGAATATATAAGATTAACATGTTACCATGTTAGTTTTACAATAAGAATTTACGCATTTAAGACACCAATTAATTAAGAATTTAAGAATTAAGATATATGATATGATATCATTAAGATGGTAGTTTCAAAACAGTATGACTTGATATTATTTTACAATAAGACTCTAATGAATATACAAGATCTTAGTTTGACTTTAAGAATTAAGACTTCATTAAGATATCACATAAATACATAATAACGAAACATGACACCTTGAACAAAAAAGAATCAACTATTCATAAAAGAATATATATATACTCAAATTCATCATCCAAATGAGAAAAAATCAATTAATCACAAAAAAATCAATCTTTTACCTACAAACATGTAAATATATCGACATTCTCAAAAAGAACATGTAAACATATAGTAAGAGAAAAAAAAAGTAAAAGAAAATACACATGATTCATAACATAATATATTGTAGAAAAATAAAATCACAACCCTCTCCCAAATATGATAATACTTTAAAAATATGAAAATCAAATCGATGTCAGTTGCAAAACTCATCTATTGGGTCGCCAAGAGTTCTCAAAATCAACTACTCGAAGCTCCAAATCCACCCACGAACTATTGCCTTTGTTTTGGGAAGAAATCGAAAAAATAAAAAATTTATCGATCTTTCGTTAAATCACAAAAGTGTGGTTTTTGGGGGGACTTTCTCACCCTAAAGGCCAGTTTTTTGTTTTGGGGGGAACCACAAAACCCTTTTCCCCCCGTAAAAATTAAATTTTTTGACCATCACCAAAGTTTTTTTTTCCGTCCATCCGCAAAGTTTCATAGGGCGGCACCTAGGTGGGCACCCAGACAGTAACGCCTAGGCGGCGCCTTGCCCACCTATGCGGTCATCCAGAGACAGGGCCCATAATGATCCCGCCCAGACAGCATCTAGGCATTTTTTGAATTTTTTCGCCTAGGCGGTCGGGCAGCCGAATTTTTGAACAATGGATGACACCTATTCTTCAAGGCCTTTAATCATGCTCAAGTGTTTATAAAAATTTGATTTGGCAGTGACATCTTTGATTAGGTCATTAATCTTTTCAGTCATTGAAAGTTTTGTTCCTGAGTTGTTTATTTCGACTAGTGCGTCAGAATTTTCAATGTGATGTGTGTGAACTTCCGTGCATTGTAGAAGCTCATTTTTTACCTAGCAATAATAAACGCATTGCTCCTCTGCTATTATCTATCCTGATGTTTGTAATCCCTCTCTTGTTACATCTGTTTTGGCTATCGTTATTTTGTTTATTCCAAGGAGGATTCCTCTCGTTGTACCTGGTTCTATCTCATGAAGACCAAAAATGAAGTTCCTAATATCTTTAAGGTCTTTCATAAAATTATCCACACTTGTTTATACTAAAAATAAAATATTGAGATCTGATCATATTAACGAGTGTTGCATTTGAACTAGAGAGTTGTTCTATTTGGAGAACGTGGCATTAAATACTAAACTTGTTGCTCATACACAGTACAAAAAATGGTATGGCCGGAATAATGTATTCAAGAGATTTTGGTACCATACACATTAAACTTGTTGCTCATACACAGAACATGGCATTAAACATTAAACACCTATTAGAGGTTGTTTATGCTCATCTCTGAAGTATGAATATACTCAAAGAGATGTGGTTTGAAGCTATGCTCATTGCATGTTATCTTATCAATCAGATGCCATCTCATTTACTATATTATAAATCTTCCTATAAACTTTTCCATCCTGATTGGCCACTGTTGGGTATGCCCCTTAAAGTCCATGTTTGTATTGCATGTTATCTTCTCAATCAGATGCCATCTCATTCACAAGATTATAAACCTCTCTATAAACTTCTCCGTCCTGATTGTCCACTGTTTGGTGTTCCCCTTAAAGTCCGTGTTTGTATTTTCTTTGATCTTGGTTCATACCTTACAAAGTTGGATCCCTAATATGTAAAGTGTATTTTTCTTGGATATTCTTCTACTCAGAAAGATACAAATGTTATGATCCTCTGTCAAGAAAAAAAGTTTGCCTCGATGGACATAACCTTTTTTGAGTCTGCCGCCTTTCCCTCCTCCTTTTTCAGGGGGAGAGTAGTGTGTAGAGAGGACTTTTATTGCGCTTCCTATTCCTTTTTTTCCTAGTTCTGGAACTCACAAGGACAGTGGGAAGCAAATCCCATGAATAAGAGAGACTTGAAGTCTATACTCAGCAGAATTAGAAGGAATTGTAGACCACCATAGCAAACAGGCCTCTAAGCAAATGCATACCTTTTATCTAGGTACTTTCAATATATGCCAATGTGATGATTTTGACCTGGCTATTGTTGCATGAAAAGGTAGATGAAGTTGTATTGTACACCCAATTAGCAATTTTATTTCTTGTGAGTCCTTGCCTCCTTGCTACCTTGCTTTTGTGTCTTCTTTGTCTTTTGTTTCTATTCCTACTAGTATTGTTGAAGCTTTAGCTTATCCTGAGTGGAAATAGACTATGTGCGAGGAGAGTTGAGAGCATCAATCACAGATGGTACTTGGAAATTGGTCGACCCTCCTAAAGAGAAGTTGTTGGTCGGTTGCATATGAGTTTACACTATGAAGCCAATGGTATAGTTGATAGATACAAGGCACGATTAGTTGCCCAAGGGTTCACTCAATTTATGGAATAGATAATCAAGCGACATTTGCTCTTGTGGCTAAGATGACCCCCATTCATGTCCTTTTGTCTCTAGTAGACAACTTGGAGTGGTTGTTGCACCAAGTAGATGTTAAGAATGCATTCCTTCATGGGGAACTACAAGAAGAAACACACTTGTTACCTCCACTTGGATTTAGTACTCTTGGATATGAGGGTGAAACTCTGCCATAACCGGTCCCATGCCAGTCATGCTGGCCCCAAGCTTGGAGAAAGGAGAGTTGTGTTAGGTTGGCAACTAGCATAAAACTTTTCCTACATCTTTTTCATGAATCATGATCCAATGTTTTATGCTCATGCTAGGGCATTCTCCGTAAGTGGTGCACTGTATCAGAACCCATGTGTTGTGAGAAATGAGTGAGGTTCAGCTAGGTAGTTCCCTAGAAGTGACACACCACAACGATGCCTGGTTGCGACCATAAGTAGGCAAGGGCCCAAGCCATTTGGATAAGCATGGATAAAGAAGCTAGTCCAAGAAAATAAGATACGTCTAGCCATATGGAACATAAGAACTAGGAACTTTAACAGGTAAGAGTATGGAGTTAGTGGATACAATAACATGAAGGAGATTAACATAGCTTGCTTACAAGAAACTAAGGGAAAACGAGCAAAAGCTAAGAAAATTGATGGATATAAACTTTGATATACAAGAAAGGATAACAATACAAATGATATACACCATACGCATATCAATAGATGCAGATTTAAAGGTGAAGTAGTAAATGTTAAGAGAGTGTAAAGTAGTAAATGTTAGGAGAGTAGGTGATAGGCTCATTTTAATTAAGTTTGTGTGAGGGGAGAAGATCATCATCATCATCATCCAATCCTTATCCCAATTATTTGGGCCTTCCCCATGCTCTTTTAGAGCCTTCTGCTTGAACCAAATCATATCTCCTAACAGGTGAGGATAGTTTTAGGAGGAAATGGACGGATAGAGAGGATATTTTTAGGAGGCGACTTAAATGGTCATGTAGGAAAATATAATAGAAGATATGAAAAGGTACATAGAGGATATGGATTTGGAAATGAGACAGGTGACGCTATTCTCGATTTTGCTATGGCTTATGACCTAGCGATAGCAGACACCTGCTCTAAAAAGCGAGATGAACATTTAATAACTTACAAAAGTGGATCATATAAAAACCAGATAGATTTCTTTCAAGTTAAGAAGGCAGCTCGACCATCATGTAAAGACTATAAGGCTATCCCAGGAGAGAGTTTGAATGTGCATCATAGGCTCACGGTTATAGATGTTTGAATAAGGAGATGGAAGAGGAGTGAATTAAGTAGTTGTATAAGAACTAGGTGGAGGAATAAAAAGGGATAAAATAGACTTATTTAGGAATACAATTGACAAATGAAGGAAAATAGAATTTTGAGGACGAAGTCAATGTTATGTAGATTAAGATGCCTGATTGTATAAAGAAAGTTTTGAAAAGACATTTTAGAAGAATCTAGAGGGTAAAGACAATCTGAAAAGGAAACTTGGTGGTAGAGTAATGAAGTTCAAAAGGTCATTAATGAAAAACAATCATGTTACAAATCTTGGCAATGAAATAGAAATGATCAAAACTTAGAACAATATAAAAACACCAAGAAGAATGATAAGTAGTAAGACTAAACTTAAGATATATGATGATCTATACAATAAATTGGGGGCAAGAGAAAATAAAAAAGATGTTTTCAAACTAGTAAAATGAGAAAGGGGAAGTGTAGAAATCTAGACCTTGTCAAATGCATTTAGAGTGTGCATTAAAGGGTTTTCGTGAAGGATACAAGGTCAATGAAAGATAAAGAATTTAATTTAAAAAATTGTTAAAGGGCGACTATTATGGGAGCACAACGTTAGGAGGAACCTTTAACATAAATGAGGCCGGAGGTTATAAATACGTCCATAAGATTAGGTTATATGTAGTGGAAAAAGTATTGAGAAAGATTAAGATAGGACAGATTATAAGACCAGATGGTATCCTAATACAGGTATAGAAGTGCATGGGGGATATTGGCGTATTTTGGTTGACCAAGTTGTTCAACAAGATCTTGAGAACAAAGAAAATACTACACTAATGGGGACAAAGTATTATGACACCTATTTAGAAGAACAAAGGAGACATACAAAATTGTAACAAAAGAGACATACAAAATTGTATAGATTATCGAGGGATCAAACTTATGAGTCACGCTATGAAGCTATGGGAGAAATGATTGAGAAACAATTATGACATAAAATGAGTATATTAAAAAACCAATTCGATTTTATGTTAGGGAGGTCAAACGTCAACAGTTGAGGCTATTTTTCTACTTAGGTAATTGATTGAGAAGTTTAGGGAGAAGAGAAAATACCTCGTGGTCTTTATTGATTTAGAGAAAGCATACGATAGGGAACCTAGAGAATTAATTTGGTGGATGTGGGAAAAGAAAGAAGTATCTAGAGGATGTATTGATATGGTGCAATATATATATAAGCGAGTGTTAACTAGTGTAAAGACAACTAGTGGAGAGACAAGTGAGTTTTTAATGATAATAGGCCTATATTAGGGATCAACATTGAGCCCACATCTTATTTTAGTTATGGAAGAGTTAATAAGGCAGCAGGATGCGGTACCGTGGTGTATGTTGTCTATGGATGACATAGCTTCGATTGATGAGACTAGAGATAGCGTCAATGCAAAGTTAGAACTTTTGAGAGATGCTTTCGAACTAAAGGTTCTAAAATTGATCAGAGTTTACATAATATATGAAATGTAAGTTTAGTAATAATAGGAGTAGAAACGAGGAAATAGTTAATATTGATGGCCAAGAAGTACTAAAAATAGATTATTTTCGATATCTTAGATCGATAACGCTATGAGAATGGAGAGATTAAAGAAGAAGTTACAAATAGAATTAAAGCAGGGTGAACAAAATAGAGATGTGCTTCTAGAGTCTTATGTGATCGATGTTGGGGTTTAGTGGCCTTTAAAGGCCATAAAAGTATGTAAATTAAATTATATTGGATTCTAGACTTCAATGGGAGTACGTTCGTTTGTTGACTCAGCTAGGGTTAGGAGGTTTATGGCCCTGTTCATGTCCAAAACCCTTACCCCTGGGTATATGGCACTACCGAATTCAGAGGATCATCATCCCTTGTTGAGATCAGAGAGATGTATAGAGATGGTTCGTAAGCCAGGAGAGCTTCGTGGTCTCCTATGTGCCTATACAGACCTGTGAGAGCAAGGGCTAAACCCTTAACAAACTTCAGCACAACATGTACACATGACAGCCGCATTACTGGGAAGCAACCCTGAAAAGAGCCCTTGCACTATAGTGATATGTGCGTATGACTTTCTATTAAGGGGTGGAACCTGTAATCCATATTTTAGGATCGTGGTTCCATTATTTATTGGCCAACTTTGATGAGCCAATCATGAGCCCTTGAATGAGACTGTAGGTCATAAATCTCGCTAGGTCGGTTTGAGGAGATAATTGTAGATCACTGTCACTGGCTAATGTGGAGTGCCCAAACAGTCACTTATCTTCACCTAATGGCACCAGTCCACTTCTGGATATTGCATTTTTGATGAAAGAAGGTTTCTGTGAATTTTAAAAAAACAAATCAAAATTTTTAAAATTAATTTCAGCTATGAATTCCTTGAAAAAGGTATTTTTGAAATTATGGTTTGCTGAAGTGGCACGTGTGGGGCCCTTGGATCCAACTCCACATGCATGCCACACCACATGGGTGAGGCTTGGAGCCCATGAGGACCACAACCCACTCATGGAGGTGGCACACCCCCTCCTCTATTATTTTAGTTTTGTTTTAATCGAATTCGAAGGTGTCTTTTAAGTTAAGGAAATCTTTTAAAAAATGATTATATCTTTATTTTGTGGGAGTTAGTTTTTTACCACATGTTTATCTTTTTGGATTCTTACAATCTTGAGAGATGTGAGAGTTCTAAAATATTACGTTTAAATAGGTCTTATCCTAGTTTGACTAGAAGTGGATATGAATCACAAACATAGGGGATAAGGTTCCTCATATTCCTGCCTAAACTATGGCGGCTGATTCATGGGATTTATTGGGATGAATGACTTAGATTTAATTCTCTCACCTTAAAGACTTCTTCAAATCCTGTTGATAATGATGAGTCATGATTGGAAAGGCACATCTAAGGCACATGAGGGCTATATAAGGAGGGGTTCCCCCTAATTGTCAACACCTTTTATTTTCTAGCCTCTCTCTCTCTATCTACTCCCTCTCCTCCACATCCCACTCTCTGTTCTCTCTCTCTCGTTCTCTCTTTTCTCTAGGTGGCACGCCACACTCCATTAGTTTTTAGGGGTGCACCACCGAAAGAAGGAGAGAAGGGGCCAAGCCCAGCCCTAGATTTGGTTAAGGAGAGGTGCCATAGTGGCATGCCCCATATTATTGAAAGGGGTCTTGAAAACCCTAATATTCTCTTATGCTCTCAAAACCCTAGTTTGGAGGTATTGTCTAAGGAAGCTTCCAGCTCAAAAAGTTCAGCAAGGCCAAAAGGATCAGAATGCGCCATTGGCAAGGAAAACAAGGGTGGGTGTACTAAGTCCCATGTGGGTGACTCTCCAGAAATTCGAGTAAGTCTTCCCACCTGTTTAGTTTTATTTTAAGTCAACTTTGCTTGTTTTATGTGAACTTTCAGGAAAATTATTTGTACTAAAATTGTTAGTGGAAGCTTGTTTTTAGTTTCTAAATTGTGTCTATCCTATTTAGCAGTAAAACCAAAGATTCTAGATAGTATTTTGGGTTTTATTTCTTATTTGCAGCAATGAATTGTGGCGCTTATAAGTGGAATTCAGATTGATTAATACAAGAAAAAGAGAATTTTCGTTTTTACTCCCTTGAATTCTGAATCGCCACTTCTTCCACATTGCATACCAATGAAACTGAAGGGGAAATTCCATACGACGGCTGTAAGATTAAACAATATCGATAGAATGATTGCACTTGAGATGAGGATGTTGAAATGGATGAATGGCAAGACAAAAAGGATAGAATTCAGAATGCGTACATCCGAAGGAACTTAGAGGTAGCTGCAATAGGCGATGATGAGGGGCAATAGACTTAGGTAGTCTGGTCAAGTACAGTTTTGACCAGTGTTTTAAAATGCGGGATGAGGCCCTGATGCGGTGGGGGGCCGATGCGGCCCCGATGCGGGTGCATCTTGGTCAATAAATGTAAAACAATTCTAAAAAATCTAAAAAAATAAGTTAATGCATAGAAAAAAATATGAAGGTGATATATGTGATAGTAGGTATTTTAGTTCAATGATCAACTTCAAAACTATTAGCTGTCAGAGATTTTGTATCCAGTTATCCACTATCCCCTGATAGAAACTAGAAACTTGAAACCAGCTTCATAAAGCATTTAACAATCAACAACCATAAGCACAAATTTGCACCATAAGCACAACCATCAACAACCATAAGTACAACCATAAGCACAAAATAGTGATATTACAAAATACAAAACCAAAAGTACAAGACTACAAAAAAGAGTTAAATAAGTTAA
>NW_006498192.1:1275466-1300123 GCF_000471905.2 Amborella trichopoda
AAGATCCTCACCCTCAAACACATGCTCTTGTCTTGGATCTACGGTCCACTCACTTATGGAATCACCATCAGCTTCATATAATTGAATATGGTTGAGCTTCGTGCGATTTTCATACTTCTCCCTAAGCCGCTCGTTATACCGCACATAAACCAAATCATTCAACTTTTTCTGCTCCAACCTATTTCTTTTTTTTATATGGAGCTGTGGTAGAAATTTGAAATCAGATAAATTAGATTTTAGATTAGAAAATTGAAATTCAAGAAATAAGGATTAAGGAATAAAGAGTAAAAGACTTACATGCTCAAATGCACTCCAATTGCGTTGATAACCAGATGAGCTACATGTGAGATTCAACACTCAAATAACGAGACATTGTAGATTTGGTGTCTCGCTTCCATATAATGCCCACCATGCAGCTGTATAATATTTTATAATTTAGAATATAGTTAAAATTAAGGGTATAAAATAAACAATGGAACTATACATAAAGTAAGAGACAAGTAAGATTATTTTTGGGCTTTTGGCCTTTACCTGGATCTGTAGTGTCCCTATTTCGAGTGGCAATATCTCTCCCAAAGTTTCCCAAGGCTAACTTGAACTTAATTAATTCATGGCTCTAGATCTCATCCTGGATATCTTTGTCTGGCACCAACCTCTCCAGCACATCTAAGAACCCACCATTTATTACACGATCTGACTCAATGGATGGGTGCTTGTAGTGAAGAGATGGGTTTAGAAAATAACCGGTTGAATAGAGGTGCCTGTGCATAGCCTTGCGCATATTTTCAGCCTTGCCCATCTCCTATCAATAATTTCAAGCATAGCCTTGCGCATATTTTCATCATCCTTTAAAACATTTTTTATTTCAGTTCTTGCCCTAGTCATTGCCTCATGTATGTAGCCCATGGAGGGCTTCGCATCACCATCAACCAGTCGAAACACTCTCACTAAAGGGCGAGCCACCTTCAATGCAATAATTATTTGACTCCAAAAAGATGTATTCAAAATAATCTTTTTAACCTTTCTCCCATCCTTATGCTTTGACCATTTGCTTTGACTCCATGGTCCTTAAGGCACTTTTTTGCTTGGCTTCGAAGAGTGAGAACTGACGTGGCAAATCTAGTGATACCCGGTCTCACTAATTCTCTCTTCTTTGTAAAAGACCTCATCATGCTTAAGACTATGGTGTGATTGTAAATAAATCCAACAACAAACATAGCTCTTGAAATCACCCCACTAAATAAAGATGTTGTACCCATTTCCTTAAGCATAAGATTAACACAGTGAGCTGCACAAGGTGTCCAAAACATATACTTCATTTTCAAAGTCAAGAAATGCCCAGCTGCAGCATAGTTGGCACCATTGTCAGTGATAATTTGTACCACATTTTGCTCCCCAACAAAATTGACAATCTCATCCATCAAGCCAGATAAGTATATACCATCATGTGACTTGTCTGATGCATCAATAGACTTAACAAAAAAAGTACCTGTTGGGCAGTTAACCAAAAATTAATGAGTGCCCTTGATTTCCCATCAGACCAACCATCACACATAATAGTAGCCCCATATTTCTCCCACCCTTCTCTCTGAGAAATCAAAATTTTATTCACATCAAATACAGCATCCTGCAACAAGGGCTCCCTAACCTCATGTAGTGAAGGAGGAATAAGTCCTGGGCTATATTGCCCAATTGCTTGGACCATACATGCAAAACTATCCAGAGTTATAGTATTAAAAGGAATGTTGGCCATGTAAATCCACTTTGCAATCCATTTACATGCCGACTTCTTTTGTTCTTTCTTATATTTATTGTCAATTGTGGTTTGTTTTGTTTTTTGTTTTCTCTCCTGAACCACAATTTTGGGGCTAGGGTGAAAAAAGAATCCATTGGCCCCTTAGAGAAAGGTGTTCTTCTCTCAGCACTACCACCAATATTTATAACCCTCTCTCTTGAGGTTGGAGTATGAGTACCCCTTTGCCTCATAGCAACTTCAGACATATCATCATCATCATCATCATCATCATCATCATCAGCAACATCAAATAATTGCATATCATCAAGTAATTCCTTTCCTTTTTTTTCTTTATTCTCTTTATCTTTTTTCAATCTATCCAAATATTCTCTAATCTGCAATTTTATATCATCCATAGCTTGTGGGCATGCTCTTACATTGCCATAAATTTCGACTAAATGCTCTTTTTGTTGAAAAATACCACCCGTATAAGTATTTCCACAAAGCAAGCATATCACACAATTTCTATCTTTCGGATTTTTTAGTTTAGCATATTTTCAAGCCGGATCCTTGTTACTAGAAGATTGGGAAGAAGACATTGCCCCAAAAATAAATATAACAGTATTATTGTACAAGAAGGAATAAAAAGTTACCGACTCTGTGAAGTAGTGCTCGATTTCTTCACAGCCACTGAAATCCCCAATTTCTTATCACAAATTCACCTTAACATCCCCAAATCAACAATAAAAGGCATCAAATGAACATCCAAGTATCAAACAACCGCCAAATCGAAGATTTGGATGAAAAACAAATTTTCGCCAATTTTTTTTTTCCTTCAATTTGATGCAAAAAAAGCTACAAAAGTGGCTGGAAATCTTTGACTAGGGGGTATAGTAACCCCCCAAACAGTTTCCCTAAACATTGGAACAAAAAAAGACCATTTTGCCCCTCCCCGAGGGGCAAACTTGAAAAAAACTTTCGTGGAACAGATGCGGGCGAGATGCAGTCTGATGCGGCCATGATGCGGCCTGATGCGACGCATATGCGCCTGAACGGGATGCGGATGCGAGCGCATCTCGCATGATGCGGCTGCATTTTAAAACACTGGTTTTGACCTAATACCTCACCTGTTAGGAGGAGCGATTTGATTCAAGTGAAAGGCTTTAGAAAAGCAAGGGGAAGGCCCAAAATGACATGGATGGAAGTAGTGAGAAGAGGTATAGTGACTTATGGTGTGACTGAAGGTATGGCCCTTGATAGAGCAAAATGGCGAAACAAGATTCGTGCAGCCAAACCCCAAATAGTTGGGATAAGGCTCGGATGATGATGATGTATATGACAAAAAAGCGTGTAGATTGTGAAAGGCTATTTATTAACTAAAACAGGCTCCTGAAACTTGGTTTGAGGGGTTTGCGGTTTTGCTCAAAGAATTGGGTATACATGAAGTTATGCAGAGCAAACCTTATTTGCCAAGCATAACACATTCAGTATCACTGCCATGATTGTATATGTGGATGATATAGCTGTAATGAGTAGTTGCTCTAAGCAATGTTGAAAAATTCAGCACCTGGCCTCATAGGCGTGCCCCTAGGAGGGCACCCTAGGCTAGGCAGGCGCCCTGGCTAAGGCTCGCACCTTGGCCCTCTCCCTTCTTTCCTACATGTATAATTACATATTTTTATATTATACATCTCTTTGCGAATTGATATAATCTCCTTTGGGGGAGAAATTGGAGGTTGGATTGCACTATATAATGGCTTATCGATGCTAACATCAGCTGAATCCCTAGTCAATGAAGCATTATGAGCATTAAACTAACTTGGACGATTGAATTTAGCTGCCCCACAATGATCACATTTGCACTTACTCTTATCTCCTTGGTTGAGCCCCACTTTTCCAAGTTTTTGACGTCCACCTACCTTCTTGTCTTAAGGAACTGATGATGCTGAGGCCACATTGAACAAACAACTACCTGAGCAGGCAACATGACACTTTTTCTACTGTCATGACTTTCAACAAAGGACTACATTCGGTCGAGCAATGGAAGAGCATCCCTATTGAGTATTTGAACCCTAGCTAACTCAAACTCAGGGTTCAATCCTGTCAATAACTCAAAAATATGAGTTTGCTCCACAAACTGCTTGTCTTTCTCCCCATTTTCCTTACAAGCCGGCTTAAACAAGTGGTAGTGGACCAACTCCTCCCACATGCTACAAAGGAGAAATATGCAGCAAGAGACGTCCCCCCTGTCGAGAATGGAAAATTTTCTGTCTCAATAGGTATACTCTAGCCACATTTTTGTTTTGAACAGGAAGAAGCAGCCCTGCTCCTTAATATGTTCCTTTGGGTTTCAATAATATTTGCGAGAGAGAGTCCCAAATCTCTCTCGCAATCCTTAGGAAGAAGAAGCTTTTACTAATCGATGGTTGCATAAAGTGTAATAACCAAGAGATTATGGTCAGATTTTCAGTTTCCAACTTCTCATGTGAGGAATATGTTCTTTTGGGTTCAATAATATTGTCATTAATGTACCCCACTTGCCCCTTCCACTAACGAACATTGACCACTCTAAATAAATTTTCTCATCAAATTTAACAGCCGTAATCAGCAGTCCAAAGTTATCTCCATAGATACATGTATGGGAGGTTACACTTGGATTACTAGAGATGGAAGAGGAGTCACTAATACTAGACATGTCAGCCAGCGTACAAACCAAGAGAACATGCTAGCCAACATAACCAGCACCTGAAATTCACTTAGCACAGGAATCCGAGACCATCCATACAAGAGACCCTAATACTGATTGAGTCTCAAAAATCAAAAACCAGGGTTTGACATATTTAAGGGTTTCGACAACACCATCAAATCATCCCAACCAGATAGAGCGCTTTTAATTCAACATCAAGAACCTGAATAAGGGTAAAAAGAGACTGTGAAATCGGGCTTTTACATTTTTTTTAGATTTAGGGTTTCTAAACCATACACTGATGGAGACCATCACACATTCAGACCACATCATTTGGGTTACAAGAACCATTCACCGACTCTTGCTCTGACACAAAGTTAAAATATACAGCAAAAGGAGAGGAAGAATAATGAGGGAGAAGAAAATATAGAGATAGAGAAAGAAAGAGGTTTAGAGAGAGAGAGAGTCACAAGGGAAAAAGGAGTGAAGAGAGGCAGTCACGTGGGTTCAATTAACCCACACACCCCTCCCTTCTAGTATGCGTTGTTATATTTTACTATTGGACATTGATGTCCTTTAACTAAACAAAAAAACAGATAATCCATAGGGACTTAAATACAATAGAAGTATGAAATTTAGCATTCACAACAAAAGGGTGAGAGAAGTATGGGGTGATCATCACGTGTGATGGACGGTCTGATGGAAGGTTTAGGACATTCATTAATTTTTTATTACAGAGGATATGGCCCTTGATGGAGCAGAATGGTGGACTAGGATTCGTGTAGCTTGCCCCAAAAAGTTGGGAAAAGGCTCTGATGAGGATTAATTCTTTTGTCAATTGTCCCTAGGAACTTTTCTTTGTAAGCCTATTGATGCATCAACAAGTCATGTGTTGCAACATACTTGCGTGGGTTGATGGATGATATTGTAGAGTTTGTTGGGGAAGAACATGTGGTACAAATTGTCATTGACAATAGTGCCACTTATTATACATCTGAACATCTCTTAATTTTGAAGAGGCATACGCTTTTGAGCCCTTACACAGC
Source organism: Amborella trichopoda (assembly GCF_000471905.2). The sequence continues at coordinate 1,280,934 of NW_006498192.1, forward strand.
TCACTGTCATGATCTCATGCTTGAGGATATAGGGACGACATCCAAGGTTAAAGAGGCAATCTCAAAAGCCAAGTTTGTCATTAGCTCATCTATAGTCATACATTAGTCCTAAGCATGACGAACACGTCTACCAAGAAGATAGAGATAGTGAAAGTAGGAGCAACAAGATTTGTCACGTCATTTCTCACCCTTCAAAGCATATGTAGGCAAAACGATGCCCAAAGGACCATGTCTAGAAAAGTGGAATAGAAGTGGTAAAGCATTGAGATGAGGAAAAATTAGAGTAAATAGTGCTTAATCCATCTTTTTGGGCCTAACTCTACTATATATTGATATTTCTCGCCCTTTAGTGAAAGTGCTTCGCTTGGTTGCTGGTGAAGCAAAGCCTGCCATGGGCTACATACATAATACAATGACTAAGGCAATAGAAGAGACCAAAATGGTTTTTAAAGAATGATGAAACCAAATACATGTATACTTGAAATTGTGGATAAGAGATGGGATAACAAGCTTCACCAGCCCCTCCATGTCATTGGTTACTTCATGAATCCATCTCTTCACTATAGGCAGCCATCTATTAAATCCTCATCATCATCATTATCCAAGCCTTATCCCAATTATTTGAATCAGGTTCCTCCATCCTTCTCTATCAGGGCCATACACTCAATAAGACCAAAAGTCACCATATCTATTCTCACTATCGCTTAAGTGGAACGTCCTAGCATGAGCATATCACATAGGTCTCTTCATCCATTAAGTCAAATCATATAATAAATGAAGGTTCTTAGATGTACTTGAGAGGTTGGTCCCTGATCCAGCTATAAAATTTGAGATTCAAAGTCATGAGTTAATCAAATGTGCATTAGGGAAATTGGACAAGATATCACTATGCGGGCACGGATACTACACAACCAGGTAACTAAAGTGTTAAATTAATTGTTTCTTCTTTAATTTGTTCTACTTGTATAGTTGTATATACTACTACTAGTAGATAAACATCTAAAATAATATGCATCTAAGTTGTGTGCATCATATAGAAACGAGACACCAAATCTTTAATGTCATGCTATTCTAGTGTTGAGCCTCCCATATAATTCATCTGATTGCAAGTGGAATTGGAACGCATTTGAGCATGTAAGTCTTTGTTATCTTGGTTTCAACTTTTCAAAATCTAGATTCTAGAAAAATAGAAATCTATTGAGCATTGAGAAAGTTAAATAACATTTTTTCTTTGTTGCTTGTTTCCTTGCTTTGTATCACAGCTCCACATCAAAAAAGGAAATAGATGGAGCAGAAAAAGTTGAATGATCTCGTCTTCGTGCAATGTACTGAGTGCCTTAATGGGAGGTACCTGAAGAGCATGGATGTCAACCCCATTCAATTGGATGATCCCATGGCTGAGGGCACAATTGAACAGGAGATCCAGATTAGAACATGTGTTAAGAGGGTGAGGAACTTACTTGGGATGATGTCGAGCAAGTCATGGGGCATAGAGAAGAAGTAAGGCCTAGCACTAGATCGCAAAGGAGGAGAGTTGGGTCCAGTTCCATATCAATTTTTGATGTGGAGGAGCAAGAGTCTGGCTCAGAGGCGATTAAGGAGGAAGTTGTATATGTGGCAGAAAGCGATGATCCTTACATCTTAGGTTTCAAGTGTGGGAGATGCAGAAGCCCATGCACATGCACATGATGAATCACCATATGACTTGTCTAATTGAGAGTTTCGAGTTAGGACTTGGGAAACTTGAGAGTTGATTATCGTTTCTATGTTATATGTCATAAACTTTTGTTCTTTGCCTCTTTGGAGTTTAAACTTGATGATGGGATGCTTATGTAATATGTACCTATAATTATGAACTATGAAGTACATTTGGTTATTAAAATTTTATGTCATGACTAATTTGAATATTGGGAATTTTATTTATTTAATTTTGTGAATGAGACGGAATAGATTACCAAGTTTACGTGATAATTGTATTAGACATTTAGAGATTAGAGACTACAAACTATGTTACTCTTTATCAAGCTAGCAAGGAACTCAGATAGCTAATATATTAGAGGTAGTTAATAAATCGTAATACCTGCTATCACGTTTATTACACACTTAAGATTTTATTTGCATTATTATATTTTTATAATTTCTTTAAAATTTGTGTATATTTTTGACCGCATGGAGGAGATGTGCCCACATGGGAACCACATCAAACTGCTTTGCCATATCAGCCCCGCCCCCCCCCATGTCAGTAATGAGGTGTTATCGATGATGTCAGCGCTTACATCATCACCTGTGTCACTGATGACATCATTTTTTGCGTCATCCTTGCATCATCGGGACACGTGTGCTGGATAATTTTGCAATCGGACAGTCTCATAAAATTAGTAAATTAGTCTTCCATCTTATTGACAATATTAGCTTTTCCAATACTGTCCAGACTATCATTGCTAACAAATGAATTGTTTTCCCATTTGTACAGTAGTGTGTCTCTGAAGATCTCAAGGCTCTTCAACTTGAAAAACCTCTCTATCCAATAAAAATCTTGAAAAACCAGCCTGAAAATCAGAGCTTCACCCTGAGTACGAGCCTTAGGGTTTCAGTCTTAGTTTTTTGTTTTCCCATATAAGTTGTATTCTCAGCTCTTCTGCTTCTTCCTTTTCTTCTGCGTGACTTGTCTAGTCCAAATTCTCCTTTTTTTTTCATCTTCGTTTCTTCTGTATATCACTGCAATCCGCTTGTCTCATACGACTGTTGCAAATGGTCACTGTAATCTGCTTCTCTCATACGATTGTTGTAACTGGTATTAGAGCTTTTATTATGTTCAGACCTTATGCTCAGAGCTTGTAGTTGTTGTTTTAATATATAAAGTGAAGTTTGCCATCTCTTCTAGTAAGATTTTAATTTCTGCTTCCTCTATTTATACTTTATGATGTTCATGTTCAGTTTTAATTTGATTTAAATTATTTCTTCAGCAAGGCAATTTTATTTCTTTCGGTTTTTCAAAAACCCATACGCCTGTGTGTTGTTTCTCGAACTGTGAGGCCGTTTAGCCTAGAGTGCGTTTAGGCCGTTTTGGTTCAAAAAAAACTTTTCTATTACAGGAGGCCTTATGTGCCAAGAAAAACAACATGGGAGAAATAAATTGCTTAGCTAAAGAAAATAAATTAGATCGAAACAATTTTGAGCATCTATATCATTTGGATAAAAACGAAGAAAAAGATATTTCAAATCTTAGTAGAAGTATGAATGGACTTTTTCATTTTTGCAACCACTGGTTTAAAATATTTCCAAAAATCAACAAAAAATTTCAGAAAAGATTTCTAAGGTAGAAACTAAAGTAGATAGTTTAAGAATTATATATAATATAGACTTAAACCCTGAGTAAAAAATTTGCTAAAAAATTTTGAACAATCTTTAAATGAAAACAATGTTTTCAAAGAGCCTTATGAACCACATAAGTCACTCTACTTTGGTACTGAAATCCTGACTTTAGAAGAAGAGTATAATGATTTCAAAGCCATAAAAGATATCCTTGAATACTGTAAATACCGGTATATCAAAGAAACTGATTTTAAAGAAAGATCAAAGCTTCAAAAAAGTATGCAAGAATTGTTTTCTGAAAATGAAAATCTCATGATAAAAAACAATTACCATCTGATTTTAAACATAGATGAAGATAAGTCTTTTCGGTTTTTAAAGTCAAAATTGAGTCTGATACATAATCAGATTCAAAAAAAAGCAAAGAAGAAAAACCAGCTTCGGAATTAAAAAAAAAAAGAAAGGTTGAAGAGCCAGATCACTTGGATTTTGACCCCGATACCAAAAGGTATTCAGCCCAAGAATGGGAAGACTACCTAAGAAGTTTTCAAAAAGAAAATTTTCAAAATTTTCAAAAAGAAAAAGAAGCTTCTAACAAAGAAGACTTTTGCCAGACTACTGAGGAGAAACCTCAAGCGTCTGCAGCATCTGAAAAACCAATTCCCACTGTAAACAACAGAGGGAAAGATCTAAACAAACATAACGTTTCAGTAACTGGAATGTATTTGAATATTAAAAATGTTCCCTTCTCTGAATACAACCAAGTTATCAGCGAATGGGCACAATCCATGACTATTGTTATAACAAACAATCCTGCATGGACCATTGATAGATTTTTCGACTACCTTGCGAGAACACTGCAAGGTGATTGTTTACAGTTCCTTCGAAAGTGGGAGGATTCGATAAAAGGAAAAAATGTCAAAAAATAACTCTTTGATAAGAAAAAAGAGGACCTTTGGAAAAAAGTAACAAAACTTCTAAGAGAGGAATTCTGTGGCATTGCTTTTGATCTGAATCTAAAAGAAGATTCGGATTATTCACTAACAAAATTAAAGTTTTGTAAAATCCAAAGTTTTGAACCTTTTGCCAAAGAATTTCAAAAATGGTACCAAATGTTAGATGAAATCAAATATAATTTTTGGAAAAAACAGTTTTTTAACAAACTACCTTTTCCATGGGATGAAATTTGCACCAGAAAATATGACATGTTACTGATAACACATCAGTAGATACTCTTGGAAAAAGGATCAGATTTGCATTCTCTATGATAAAAAACCATTGCATCGAAGTCAAAGCAGCCAAGCAAATCAAAAAAGGACTTAGCATAAACGATTGCACCAAACTTCTGAAGCAGTGCCACATAATCTTCTTTTATGTGGCCGAAAACTGGTTGGTTGACAGTTTTTCGACATCTTGCGGGAACACTGCAAGGTGATGTTTTACAGTTAAAAGAAATATTGGACTTTGAGATCAAATACAGTTGAGGCAACCAGTAACTTTGAAATTGTTTTACAGTTCAAAGAAATATTGCCACATCAAACACTACAAGGTGATGTTTTACAACAGTTACAAGATCGAAACTGTTGTTTTTCATACCAATGTTTTTTGTCTGAATAAAAATTCTCATACTAATCTAGATGTTTTTATCATGGATAGAAATTAAATAATTTGGTGTTATTTTAAACCAAATTTTACCAGTGACAAGATTAGATTGAATGCCTCCTATTATTGCTTTAATAGGGTCATTGAATCCTTTGCTTAAAATAATGACAAGGATTGGTGTGTCAATTCCATGTCTGAAAAGTGCAGTGATTTCAATCAAAATGATTCCTATGTGCAGGTATCTCAATCTTGGAAATTTTTTTATCATTTTGGAAATCTTGCTTTTATCAAAAATAGGAATTTCTACAGATCCATTTTCAGTTGCTCTTGCAGTGGTGTTTCCACTTAAGCGCTCAAAATGTCTGATATTCCAAAATTGGAATTTCGACCACTTGTAGATCTCTTCCCTTTTGAGATTTTTCAGTTTCTCAATTTTTTCTTCATCGATGAAGAATTCTTCTTGAATACATCACCGAGTTTTACAACTTGTTCAAAATCTCAGAATTGTTTTCCGAGTTTTCTTCTGAATGCATCATGAAAACATATTTGTCATGTTCTTCTGACTCGCTGTCAAATTCAGAGACTACTTCAAATTCAATTTCATCTTCAGAGATTTCTTCTCCAAAACAGATTTCAAAATTGTTTTCATCAAGCATTTTGATCATCTTTTTACCATTTTTCCCTTTTTGGGGACAATTAAGTGCTATGTGACCTTCGTTGCAGATTTAGCAACGACATGAATTCTTTAGTTTGTTGTTATTTTTTCTAACAACATACCTTTTCTTCTTATTAAATTTCTTACCCTTGTTCCACTTTTTCCAACGAAATCTTTTCTTTTTGAAAAATTTCTTTTTCTTTCCTTTTGCATCACACCCAAATTCTAAATTGTTTTTTAGAAGTTTGGTGCAGTCGTTTATGCAGTCCTTTTTTGACTTGCTTGGCTGCTTTGACTTCGATGCAATGGTTTTTTTATCATAGAGAACACAAATCTGATCTTGTTCCCAAGAGTATCCATTGATGTGTTATCAGTAACATATTTGTCATATTTTTCAATTCAAATTTCATCCCATGGAAAAGGTAGTTTGTTTAAAAATTGTTTTTTCTAAAAATCATATTTGATTTCATCTAACATTTGGTACTATTTTGAAATTCTTTGGCAAAGGGTTCAAAACTTTGGATTTTACAAAGCTTTAGTTTTGTTAGTGAATAATCTGAATCTTCTTTTAGATTCAGATCAAAAGCAGTGCCACAGAATTTCTCTCTTAGAAGTTTTGTTACTTCTTTCAAAAAGACTTCTTTTTTCTTATCAAAGAGTTCTTTTTTGACAATTTTTCCGTTTATCGAATCCTCCCACTTTCGAAGGAATTGTAAAACATCACCTTGCAGTGTTCCCGTAAGATAGTCAAAAAATCTATCAGTGGTACATGCAGAATTGTTTGTTATAACAATAGTCATGGACTGTGCCCATTCGCTGATAACTCGGTTGTATTCAGAGAAGGGAACATTTTTAATATCCAAATACGTTCCAGTTACTGAAACGTTATGTTTGTTTAGATCTTCCCGTCTGTTGTTTACAGTGGGAATTGGTTTTTCAGATGCTACAAATGTTTGAAGTTTCTCCTCAGTAGTCTGGCAAAAGTCTTCTTTGTTAGAAGCTTCTTTTTCTTTTTGAAAATTTTCAAAATTTTCTTTTTGAAAATTTCTTAGGTAGTTTTCCCATTCTTGGGCTGAATACTTTTTGGTATCAAGGTCAGAATCCAAGTGATCTGGCTCTTTAACCTTTCTTTTTCCTTTTAATTCTGAAGCTGATTTTTCATCTTTGTTTTCTTCTGAATCTGATTCTATATCAGACTCAATTTTGACTTTAAAAACCGAAAAAGACTCATCTTCATCTATGTTTAAAATGGGATGGTAATTGTTTTTTATCATGAGATTTTCATTTTCAGAAAACAATTCTTGCATTCTATTTTGAAGCTTTGATCTTTCTTTAAAATCAGTTTCTTTGATATACCGGGATTTACAGTATTCAATGATATCTTTTATGGCTTTGTAATCAATATACTCTTCTTCTAAAGTCAGGATTTCAGTCCCAAAGTAGAGTGACTTATGTGGTTCATAAGATGCTTTGAAAACATTGTTTTCATTTAAAGATTGTTCAAAATTTTTGATTAAATTTTTGACTCAAGGTTTAAGTCTATAGTATTTATAATTCCTAAACTATCTACTTTAGTTTCTACCTTAGAAATCTTTTCTGAAATTTTTTGTTGATTTTTTGAAATATTTTTAAACCAGTAGTTGCAAAAATCAAAAAGTCCATTCATACTCCTACTAAGATTTGAAATATCTTTTTCTTCGTTTTTGTCCAAATGATATAGATACTCAAAATTATTTTGATCTAATTTATTTTCATTAGCTAAGCAGTTTATTTCTCCCATGTTTTTCTTGGCACCTAAGGCCTCCTATGATAGAAAAGTTTCTTTTGAACCAAAACGGCCTAAACACACTCCAGGCTAAACGGCCTCACAGTTCGATAAACCACACACAGGAGTATCGGTTTTAGAAAAACCGAAAGAAATAAAATTGCCTTGCTGAAGAACTAATTTAAATCAAATTAAAACTGAACATGAACATCATAAAGATAAATAGAGGAAGCAGAAATTAAAATCTTACCAGAAGAGATGGCAAACTTCACTTTATATATTGAAACAGCAACTACAAGCTCTGAGCATAAGGTCTGAACATAATAAATGCCCTGATACCAGTTTCAAAAGTGCTTGACAGTCCAAGAAAAATTGGCATTGAGATGTTTGAGACCAATTGGTTTTCTGTCTAAAGATAGATCTTTTGGTTCAGAAAATCGTGGTGCAAGACTGTTTGGTACTAATTGACTCAAACTTTTGGTTAAAGTTCTTTGACCAGAAAAATAAATATTTTTCCCAGATGCTTGGAAAGTTACTAGTTGCAAATCTTGGTTGTAATTTTCTTCAAAAAACCTGTCAACCAACCAGTTTGTAAGAATTTCCAAATCCTTCCAGTTGATTAACCGGGGTTGGATTTCATTATCAAAATTTCGTGGTTCAAAAATTTCGACAAATCTATTATCAATATTTTTTGTTGAGGTCTTAGTTTCGCTTGTAAGTTCTAGATGGCTTTCCACTCAATTGCAAGATCGAAACTGTTGTTTTTCATACCAATGTTTTTGGTCTGAATCAAAATTCTCACACTATCCTGGATGTTTTTATCATGGATAGAAATGAAATAATTTGGTTTTATTTTAAACCAAATTTTACCAGTGACAAGATTAGATTGAATGCCTCCTATTATTCCTTTAATAGGGTCATTGAATCTTTTGTCTAAAACAACGACAAGGATTGGTGTGTCAATTCCCTGTATAACTACATTTAAACCATTTGATGGTTTAAATGGTCACTAACTCAAGCTTGTATTGTCTGCCCATGCTTTTAACATTGTAATGGAACTAAGAATTTCATGCATGTAAGGTTAAATTCATAAAACCTTGATATATCATTCCAATTGATCTGTTCGACATAACCTAAAGCCAACAAAAAAGTACGAAATGAAAGGAATAAAATGACAAACAATTCATTAAGTATTTGAGCAAGAATTATAATTATTTCAGAAAGTTTATGTAACACGCATGCTCAAAACGAAAGAATTATCGAGATATTCTAGTGCATTACATAAAATCTAAATGCTGGAATAAATTGCTACCTCCAACGAATTTGGAACAATTGGACTTGATTTTCCTTTTGGGTCTTCTTTTGAACCATCATCAGAAGTACTCATAGCTGCAGTTTTGAAATAGAAGTAAGAGTAGTTCAAATCTTCAAGTCATAGATTGCACTCGAAGAAACATGTTTTTATTGTAGTAGTTATCTCACTCAGCTACGGATGTTTATTAAGATTGGAAAGGTCTCGACTCTCGAAGCTTAAAACATATGCAGAGATAGTAAACACTAAATATTCACATGACATATCAAAATCATACAAAAAGTATCTAAAGCACTTTGATCACTTCAGCCACATGAGTTATACAAGCAAAGATGTGTCTCTTCCACCAAAAAAAGATTTTAAATGTCACAGTAACTTCCACTAATGCACCACGGGAAAGGTTCTTGTGCAAGATTGCCATTGACAAGTATAACAAGTATGCATGTCCTAATACCTTTATCATTGACAAGTGACTCATTTCAAATTGATGGTCCAAATAAATTAAATGCCTATCCACCTGATCAAGCAATGAAAAATGAAGATTGCTTATCAACCTGGTTGAGCATTGAAAACAATAGATTGGTATCGATATTTGGAAGAGAGATTTCTTTTTTTCTTTGGGCACACCACACATCAATAACAAGCAAGGGCATCCTATTGTCCCAAGACAAGTTTGACTAAAAGTGGATAACTTCTCTGCATTTGCTAACCAGCTGAGCTGTTCAAAGGTTCAAAGAAACAAACTTCTAGTAAAGTACTTGAATCCAGCTAAAATTGACATCATGTGAAATGTCTACTATCTCATTTTTCTTTTCTTTTTTTTTGCTTTTTTTTTTTTATGAATGAAGAACTGTCTACTATCTTTCACCATTATGACAGCAAACATGTCAGCGGGAGTTTTTTTTTTTTTTTTTTTGGGTGAGTCAGTGGAGAAACGGCCCCTACCCTTGATAGGAATTGAGCTTAGGACGTAGCCTTGCAAATTGTCAAGCGCTAACCAATTAAGCCCAAGAGTTATAAGTTGATTCGTGCAAATTCTAGAAAACCTCACCTTTACACAACAAATCCTTTGATGCATGAAAGGATACAACAAAATAAGTACTTTAGGCACATCAGATCATGATCTATTGGGTATGATGACTGTGATGGTTGTCCCGATGATGAAAGGCCTAATCCAAGATATGGGGCTTATCTTGGTAGTCTTTCAATCACTGAAGAAGTAGAAGGAAAATGGTTAGGGGTACTTCAGGTGAACTGGTGTAACATACAAGTGCATCCATCTTAAGGGAATTTAAGCAGTTCAGATTTCTGGTTGGAAAATTCAACCAGAAAACCTATATTCAAGCATGCTAGAAATCCTAGATTTGCATCATCCAACTCAAGGTGAAGCATTGGAACATGTATATCTTTGATGTATGGATGCATATTAGGTACAGAAGGCAATTTTGGTGCTTCTCTTTTCTCAATTATTTACTTGTCTGGGCACACTCAACATGTCAACAACAATTTTAAGCGTATCTAAGTCTTTTCTTCGTTATTTTGTAAAGAATGAAACTAAGTCCTTTTAATTATGTCTAGGTCACATTTCTTTTTTTCATGGGAGCTTGTTTGAAGGCACTGAAGGCAGGACACTGTCTCGTTTACAAGATCCTGTTGTTCTCTATTTATGTTTTACTTCATTGAAAGGTCTTGGTAAACTGTGTGGTTTGGCAGCCATAAAATTCAAAGACAGCTTCTAACATCACAAACTAGAAACAATTCTAAAGAAAAAACATTGCTTCTGAAAACATAATGTTTAGAATAACTAAGAGAGATGGACGCCCCAAAGTCAACTTCAAAAGCAATAACAGGGGAAGCAAAGATGCCAAGTGGCCACACGTCATTGTAGTATTCTTAAATTATTCACGAAAAGGCAATAGCAACAGTAACAGAAGATGGATTAATCAATAAAGCCCCCAGTAAACATAAAGATTACATTGCATCAACAGAATTTGCATATGTTAACAAATACATCTTTCATAATGTTTAATGGAGAAACAAGGACATCAAGATTGAACGTCAGACCTTCAGCTGATGGTCCAGAAAGAAGACTCACTGGCTTTACAAGATTCCGTGATTGCATCCTAAAACCTTCATAATGTAGTGACTGAGGCCCTGTGCATCTTCTCCTCATCATGCGCAAATCTGGTGGCCCGATGTATTTGCAGGTTGAGTGATTAGGTAAGTTTAAGGTTGACAGTTCCACCTTAGCAAGTGGCCCGAAAGAACCTAGTATTTACACAAGAGTGCCACAGAAACTTAAGAAAAAGGTTTAAAGTAATTTAGAGATTGCCATATGCACTCATCTTTTTGCTGCCTGTACAAAAATTCTTCCTATTTCCACCTAAAATGTCGAAGGAAATATCAAGCTCATAGACTAGCTAGAACCTCCACCCATATAAATGGGCACATGGAAAAAGCATGCACACAAATAGCAATGCCCCTGCTTTCTAATTTAATCCATGAAATCAGACACTCCAAAGGAACACTTATGGTGTCAAAACTTGTAAAAAAATATGCCTCTAAGAACCTACTAAAACCAAACAAACAACAAAACTGTAGTAAAAAATTACAAGTAGCAGTTTATCAAAAAATAAATAAATTACAAGTAGCCACAGCAAGGAAACATCCACAATCCAAGCATGCAAGCGATCTTAGACATGATTGTACATCCCTGAGTGATAGATAAACTTACCCTAATATAAGACATAAATATAATGTCATAACCTTTATATCAGGTCCTACTCATCTGTAGGCAGTAAGACTGCACATAAATATGGACATACATGACAACCTAGCTATCTCAGGAATCGGTTCTGTAACAAAGGGAATTTTTAAATAACTCCTAATCATCTCCACAGAGCATAATTATCTAACAACTCATGTATCTAATGTAATGGATGGACCGATGGATGATGAAGGTAGATATAATGTTGGAAGCAAATCTAATGACACATTCAAATTACCTGAGCAACCTTATTGTTAGTGTTCCTGGCTATTTCAGTTAGGATATGTACATCAGAATTCTCATTGTAAGATGTCATAAAGTGGAGTGGTTATTATTCTATCCCCCAGCATCTGTCTTCACCATGTGTTTTGCAATTTCTTGCCCTCTAGGTTCTTTTTCTGCCTCTTGGTACCAATGAACTTCTTTATGAAGTCTATGAGTTACTCAAATATGTCGATTTGCAGTTTTCCAATAGTCACGATTCCTTTTCATGAGTAATCACACATTCATTGAACAAGAAAAGTATACATCAAACTGCATCCAAAGATATAACAAAACATATTCATAATCAATATGCTGATTCTAGATCTAAATATACACATACGCTGTGTGGAGATACACTTAATATAAGAGGACATATGTATGTCTAACCCAAGTTTTAGAAGAAACCATTTCAGACACAAAGTGTCCAAGTCAAACACAGACATGCATATATATGTAATCCCAGTAAGATAGCTCCAATTGGTTATCTCCTTAACCCATTTTTCTATTAGAAATCCCAAAATATCAACCCCTATTCTAGCACCTTTATGCTTGCACAGAAATGACAGTTCATAGCCCAAATCTAAGGACGAACTCAGTAGTAAAAACTATTCACATATTTTTTTATTTGTTACACTGTCACTGTATTAAACTATTTTTACCACGCACTGTGGGTCCATCTTCAAGGGATGTTGCAACCCAATCAAAAACAAAACATGGCCAGGTAAGTTATTATTTTCTTAATTATTGATCTTCTGTTTGCATTTTGAGGTACACATAAAAATTTCTGGTTCAGTATATGTACAACATAAAGGTGTTAATAATTCAATGTCCAATCTTCTCAATTTTATGCATAGCGAGTGCATCCAACTGCACAATTTTTGCAGATTTGAGCATGCCCAAATATTGATCTTATCTCTCAAATATGCATCAATAATGTCATGGTAAAGGATTTTAGTTTAGTCTCTTCATGTTATTTCTGAAGTTTCACATGCCAAAAGAAATACATTCCAGCCAAAGAAGTTGAAGGATCTAAACTTTGTTAAATATAATCAATAGAATCAATACATTAGAGAGCATCTTATATAATGTAACAATATTGACCCAGATAACTCAACAGATGAATATAGATGCAAGAAATGAATCTTTCAAGGAAATCATGATACATAACATCGGTATTAACAGCAGTGGAAACTCAAAACATGAGGTTTACTTTGAGGAGACTGAAAAGAATGAAAGATACTCAAAACATGAGGCTACCTTAGAGGAGACTGACAAGGACAAAATATAAAAAGGCAGGTGATGATTCATGCAAAGACCTAGATCAGGGGAGAGTAAATGATAAAAGGATTAAAATTTGCCAAACTGTTTTAGACGATTGATCATTTCTACAATGGCATTTAGTTCTACAATTTTTCATTAATCTAAGAGATGTTGCATGTGTGTGGAAAACATGATTGTGTACATTTTGTTTTATTTTTTCAAATGTGCTTATTATATGGTCTAAGAGGGGTGAGGACCTTAAACTTTCCCTTAACCAATCCCAAGCCCAGATAAAAGGGGTAGGTTGTGTTAGATAAGCAGCCAATATAAAACTTTACGAAAACTTCTCAGAAATCCATAATATAGACGGATAGGGAGTTATGTAGCCGAACCCAATTAATTAGGAAAAGGCTTTGATAATGATGATGAAATATACTAATTATATGCACCTTGGTTGTTATTTCGTCAAGGTGTATTTTTGCTTTTTCTCGAATTGAATAGTATAGTGCATGATATGAAGCATCTTCATGGTGTGGTGTTTGTGCCATGTTAGTGCAATTAATAAAATCTCGCATACCTAGCCTGTGGCAACAAAATCGAAACTACTTATCATGCATACGTCAGCCAATGACACTTTGTCATTGATGTGAAACATCTTTATAAATTTCACATGGAGCCAAAAACAAAAGTTGTGTGCAATGTTCAAAAAGCGCTAAGCGGATCCAAGGCGGCTTGGGGGGTCCAGGCCGCCCAGCGCCTAGGCGGGCGCCCAAAACCTGGGCAGCCCAGTTGAATCCAAATAAGGATTCTGCAATGCAGTTATTTCAGTATCAGTTATATGTATTGCAGTACATAATTCAAATTATACTACATATTAGCATTTAGCACACACTCCATAAACATAATCATAATCCATAAGTCGGTTCATACTCCATATCCAATTAAAACTTAAAATTTACAACCAACCAAATTATCAAACCAAGTTATCAAATAGTATCACACCAGTACTGCAGTACACCACCATGAGGAAGAAAACAAAATTGAATTATGAAACTATGAAAGTAATATTTGAAGACTCAAAAGAATCTTCAATAGTTCAATACACAATACTTCAATCAAAGTTCAAACTTCAAAGTTTAATAATTATTCAACAATCAACATTCATCATTCATTCATCATCAGAAAATCTTGGGTCAGCGACATTGGCATCATATTCATTGGAGTCGATGGAGTTATCACCCTCCTCGACATATTGGTCGTCCCCGTCCTCCTCTGTCTCTTCTGAATCAGCTTCTTCTTCCTCCTCTTCCTCTATCCTTGTTCTCTATGCAAAAGATCTAGTGGCCGTAGGAGGGTCAGCTGATGTCCCTGAAGCATCTATGACCATGTCCCATGTCAATCATTCATGCCCCTCGACCTCATCATCATCAACTAACCACTTCATAGCATGGTCCATATTTTTTGATCTGATGGGGTCTCTCTTATCTCTCTTAGCAAACTTGTCCTTCAAGAATCGATTATACTTGACATAGACTAGGTCATTGAGCTTCTTTGATTCAAGCATGTTCTTTTTCTTTGTATGAATCTAACAAAATCAAATGAAACTAATTAAAATCGAATATCTATGGTTCATATATTATTTATAAAATTATACAAATTACCCTTACAGCCTTACCCCTTCAAAAGTACTCCAATTGCGCTCACAACAGAATGCAGAAGTGGTTAGGTTTAAGATTCGAATGGCCAACTTTTGCAAATTTGGAGAACTAAACCCATGTTGGCTCCACCAATGGGCTGTAAAGATATAAAATAAAATCATAAATAGATAATAGAATTACCTGATTACTTGAACTTGATGAACTTAAGAGTATTATTAATACCTGGATCAATTTTGGCCCTTTGCCTCATCACCATTGGACTTCCAAAAGACTTTAATGAGCACTTGTAATTTATCATCTCATCAGCGCATATAATATCCTGCATATCAAGATCAGGGACTAGCACCTCTACACACTCATTAAATCCATTCATAATTGTGTCATTTGTTTGTATATCCTTGTCAATATAAAAAAAAATTGGGTTCAACTAATAACCAGCTGCATGCAATGGCCGATATAGCTGCCTATTCCACTTCTCATCAATAATCTCCCAAACAGGCTTGTAGCAGGTTTCTTCATCATTGAAATTTTGGGCTATCTCTCTTTTGCATTTCTCCATAGAATCATATATGTAGCCCATAGAAGGTTTGTTACTATCAACCATTCGAAGGACTTTGACAAGAGGAAAAAATACTTTAAGAGCGTCCTTCACCCCTCTCCAAAAATCTTTAGAAAGTATAATATCTCTCACCTTCGTCCCAACCTGATCCTTAGACCACTTGCATGCTCTCCACTCATCTGAGATTAACATTTGCCTCAACTGCACTCTCCTCGAATGTATGATATCTAGGCATAAGAACTAGGTCGCAAATCTCGTGACCCCAGGACTCACAATCTCTTTCTTCTTTGTAAAGGTACGCATCATGCTGAGGGTGAGATGGTGGCTATAAATGAAATTTGTAACTAACTTGGCCTTCTTCACTGCGCTTGATATCTCGATGAAAATGCCAAGAGCCTCAAGCATGAGGTCTATACAATGTGCTGCACATGGTGCCCAAAAGATTCTAAGATAAGCTATGCGCAACAAATTAAATACAGCAACATTAGGAGTAGCATTGTTTGTGACAACCTGTACAACAAGATGCTCCCCAACCTCCTTGATTCCCTTCTCTATCACTTGAAATATGTAATGCGCATCATGCATATGATCAGAGGCATCAATAGACCTCGAAAAAGACAATCCCTGCAGGACAATTCACAAGCAAATTCATCTGACTTCTTCTCTTCCTATCACTCCAAGCATCAGTCATAATAGAAATTCTATGCTGAGCCCATGCATCCTTCTTAAGTTCTACAGCTTCCTTCGTGGCACTCAATGCCTTTTTTTAAAAAATATCTGAAAACTCATATGGGGTTGGGGGTTTCATCCCAGGGCCAAATTGGCCAACTGCCTCTATTGCAGCATAGAAGCTGCTTAAGCAAGCGATATTGAAAGGAATGCCCGCCTCATAAAACCATGTAGCAAGAAAATACGCAGATCTATCTCTCTCTTCCTTCTTGATTATATTTTCAATGGTGGTTTACTTTTTTGTTTTATCTCCTGTAACCTCAAGGTCAAGCCAAAGTAAAAAACTATCTATAAGGCCTCTAACTCGAGGCTTCTTAGTCTCAGAACCATAAGCAATTACAACTCCTTTCCCCTTTCCCTTAATAATGGATTGCTCAACCTCTTGACATTCATCCATTTCCTCATCACTATCATCATCATCAAAATTGACCCGTACCCCAGACCTAATCTCTACTATAGAGGCAAATCTCTCATCTTTTTTCCTTTTCACCATGTTCAAAAATTGTTTATTTCCTCTTTAACAGCATCAGAAGTCTTTTTACATGGGGAAACATCCCCTCTGAAACTGGCAAGATGTTTCTTGAACCGGCTTATGCCCCTTTTTGTATCCTTTTCATAAAACTTGCATCTTATGCAATTTTTATCATTATGATCTGCGTTGGAGCCATATTTCCAACCGGGATCACCGCTCTTATTAGATCCCGAAGAAGACATCTCAAAAAAATGCAACTTACTAAAGCAATAAAAAGAATCACTTACTTTGAGTTTGATTGCTCAATCTTCAAACTTCCACCTCAAAGATGCTTCTCAATCGTCAAAATCTTCTAAAAAAACAGCTAGTAACTTGGCAAAAACATAAAAAAGTAAATATAATATCAATGAGTGCTGTTTTGATTAATTTTTGTTAACTTTGAGAAACCCTTCGATCCTAAAGAATTAACCAAAAAGTAGATTTTTGGGGGCCCTCTCTCTAAAATTGGTTCCAACAAGTTTTAGGGTTCAAATGAATCTAAAACCCTAATTTTTTGCCCTTAAAAACAAAAAAGAATGACCAAAATTGCTCCTACTAAAATCAATTTCTGCCCCTGGGCGAGGCATAGGCCCTGGGCGCCCGACTAAGTGGGTTCCATACCGCCTAGGCGGCCACCCAGGGCTCGACCACCCAGATTGGCCGCCTAGGCCTGAGCGATGCGCCCTGGCCTTTCGGATCGCCTAGGGGCGGAAATTGGTTATGTTTATGTTGCAAAAGGCTTTTTGAATCATTGGTTGTGTGCTTGTTGCCTTTTGCAACATAAACCACCAATGACACTTTTCGAGTGAAGCAACAAAGCATAAAGGGTTGCATTTTGTATTTTGATTACATAGCCTAGGGTAGATAAATAGGTCCTACCTTGACCCTTATTTCATGATAGAACAGCGTGAGAATGATCTTTTTTGATAAAGGACGACCTTAGAATGATCAATGGAGTAGATACCAAAGGCTTCCATTATCATGGAACATAACACTAAGATTGATGATTGTATGATTCCCACATGAATCTTCACTTAATGCTTTCATGTCAAGGTTGCGTGCCAGACTTTTGAAATTTTCATAACTACGAGACTAAAAGTTTGCACAGCAAACTAAGACATGAATAAAGACATCCAATGCTTCAATAAAATTTTGCTTATACACTATTAATTATGAATGACTATCAAATAAATAGCAAAATTTATGTATTATCTGGCCCCATCACCTAGTGTAGCATGTACACTATTTTGCAAAATTGAAACCACTGCATTTCAACAGAAAATGCCAAAAAAGTGATATGTTGAGTAGGCAATTTAGATTTTTGAGGCATGCTTTATATATCTTTCAAATATTCAACCCAAAAAGAGAATTTCTCAAAGGACTTAACAAGTCCAACAGCTATGCACAAGCCACATGGTTGTTACACCCCACCATATATAGGACCCGAATGAAATTCATATTCAGGGAAACAAACATAAACACCATTACAGGTCGAGTTATTTCTGACAAGTGTGTTATACTTATCCTCCCTAAATCCATTGGACAATATGTAGTCCAATCCAATCCAATTAGGATTCCTGGATCCTGCATCCTTCTATAAATCCTATCATGGTCAAACCTCTAGAATATCAAAAATTCCTCCATGCTTTTAACAAACAGGAAACCTAATTCAACTTGGAACATTATGATTACCGAATACATAACAGCAAGCAAGAAAAAAGGACAGCCCCATTCACTAAAACATTCGCAACACAATTAGATTCCTAAAACCAAGAATACCCCCATCCTCGTTCGAAGATTTTCAAAAGAACAAGCCTGAAAATGCTGGTAAATAAGCAACTGCATAGGTTGAACTTTATTTCAAAGCTCACATGAACCCTATTACTTTGGCAAATAATTATAGTAGTAAAATCATGTGTTTTTGTCAATATCATCTTGGTAACTTTGAGACATTTTTGGCCGTCCATCTCAAAGAAAAAATAACTTTACTCATTACTTTTAGCCGATTACATTAGATAGTAGAAACGACATCAAGGAAACTGCCTGTTTCTTCCTTAGTTGATTGTCTGAAATTGGGAGAACCGCTAAGGGCAGAAACAGAGGATGGAGAGCTATAACATGTGCTAGATCTTTCGTCACCTGAATCCCAAGAAGAACCCGATTAACAGCTTATTACCATACTGTTTTCAATCCCAACAGAGCTCAATTTAAGAAGAGCCCATAACTACCATGAATTTACTTCCCAAAATCCCAATCCAAGACAAACCCATTAACGGCTTAAAAACTATTGGGATTCAATCACTCGGAGCTCAATCCAAGAGTAAGCCACTATTACAAATGGTGTGTAAAAGTAGAGATTCAGTCATCAAAATCCAAATGCAAGAAGATACCATTAACAATTTAAAGAACATTCACGAACCCAATTTCTGGTACCCAAATTCAATAAAATATGAACCCATTACCAGCTAAAGGACCATGGAATAACCACATTTCTAAGGAGACCTACAAATAATTTTTCTGGTTACCCAAGATAGCTTGCCCATAGACAAGAGCTAAAGACGAATGAGGGACCCACATGGTTGCATGCAAAAGATTTAGCGAGAGAGAGAGAGATTGAAAATGCTTTTTGGGACAAATGGAGAGAGAGAGAGAGAGAAGGAAAGAGAAGAAGAGAGAGAGAGAGAGAGTACTTACGTAGAGACGAGAGACGCGACTAGTTGTAGTTGGTCGTGGTAGTTGTTAGTAGTAGGAAGTAAGTAGGTAACGGTAACGGAACGAAAAGGGAAGGAAGGAAGG
>NW_006498192.1:1302772-1316291 GCF_000471905.2 Amborella trichopoda
CCAAAAAGCCTTCTACCCTTGAAAAGATGCGAACCTTCTCGATGATGAGAGTATGGGTTTTTTATCCTTTTTTCTTGTGTTGATAGGCCATAGTCTTTAAATGATAATCATGCATCTGCTATCTCTTTAATATGCACCCTTCATCTCCATCTCAAACTTATCTTCTCTTTAAAATCACAAAACTGTGGATCACACATTCTTATCACATTGTTTTCAAATGACAATCATAAGATTTGAATATATCCATATGCGAACGAATATCAATTGCTGATAACCACTTCTTTTAGTCAATGTTTATTCTTATATTATTCAATTTTTAATTCACAAGCTTCAGACCCAACAAAATCTTCATATGACCAAAATCAAGGAATCTATTATCCCCGTCCTCCATCGCCCAACAATTCAACTCTGCAGCGCAGTTGTGACATTCTTTCATATTTCCTCAACCACTTTTAGATGCCCAGTCATTTGATCATGAAATTTGGAAGACTGACAGAGGACTCAGAGTCAAACATGATAGTCCAAATCTCACTTCAATATGGACCTCAAATGAGAGAGATATGGTCCATTCAAGGTATTGTGTTTTTGCTGGAAATAGTGTTAGTAATAACAGTCAATTGCAGATGCAACTACTTCCAATATACATGTCAATCAATGTTATATCTTCTAAGGGTGATAAAACATCGAGTCAAGAATCCAACGGTCATGGCCTCATAAGAAAATTCATCCTATTAATAAAGAAATGTTCATTTTAGTAATTGCGTGTCATCCTGGTTGTAACGTATGGAGCATGAAGCTTTTAAGACTTTCATTGCCAGGCTATGCGGATGATGAGTGAATTCACCTCCAAGCAATACGAAACTTTGGGGCACGAGCTTTGACGCCTCGAACATAAGCCCCTGAGAGTATCGGCTTAATTCCAAAACATGAAGTTTTGGGGTGTCAGTCAACGTGTATCTTAATCGACAGTGGATATGGATATGGGTTAAGCCAATTATAAATATTTCCCAAGTTATATCACTCCTGGACTTTAAGACATATAATGCCTCAACATGTATATCTTCAGGGATTTACCTCAACATATCAACTTATGACGAGGTTTCCCTTATGCTCTGTCTATTAAAACCCCATATTCTTAATTGGTGGTTTAAAAAAGTCATATCACATCTCACCCAAAGAAGTCTATTATCGGTCGTGAGTCAGAACATATAGAGGTTGATTGACGAGTCAGGGTTCCCAAGGCATATTGCGGCCTTCATATCACGAATCTTGAGCATATCATATCTTTCAGATCATATCTTCATATTATGGAGCATATTTGATCAGGTGTTATCAAGAACTGTGCTCTATTGACCGTATATTAAGATAGTTATCCAACGTACATTATCGACTTTGTTCTATATTTGATACATTCAATCTATCAAGCATTTGTTAAAATGCACTTAGTCTTATTATGAGGACTAAGAAACATGTTTATCCTCCAAGATATACCTTCAAAGGCTAAGCTTGTCAAACCTATATATCTTTCATCCAACATTCATTAAGACAACTTATCCAACATGTGTTACAAAACTCACGCTTGTCCAACGTTTGTTACAAAAGTTACGCTTTATATCAACACCTCTATCAAGCATTGGTTAGAATAAACTTAGCTTTATAGGAAGACTAGAAGCATACTTAACCCTTAGGCACATTTTCTGGGTTTTAAGCTTACCAGACTTATCCATCATGAAGGCATTCATCTAGCGTGCATTATAACCCTTGTCTCATAATCACCTCAATCTTTCTTGAGTGCTCATTAGAATGTATTTAGTCTTGTATGCAACAAAAATACACCCAACAAGCCCCAAAAAAGAAGATGATTTTCCCCTTTTTTTTGTTTCTTTTTTTGGTTTTTTTCAGTGCATTAAAAACAATGGTTGAATCCTCTTTATATATGATGTATAAACTATGCCTTAATATTTAAAAAATATTTTCTGGGTAGCTATTTTCTTCAATTTTTTATATTTGAGGTTCTTTCAATTTTCGATAAAATTCTATTTATCCCCATTTTCCAATTAAAATTTTGACCTTTAGATCCCCTTGAAAATCACCCATATTAATTGGGTTTCTCTTCCGACTTAAAATATTAGAAGGCATTTATTTTTTCATCGAAATATTTTTTTTTGGGTTTGTGATTTTATTGGCAGATCTATGTGGTGTCATTCATTGCCAGAGAGAGAGATGGGTATATTAGATTTTGGCCCATTTAGATGTACTTATTCACTCTTTTTAGATATACTTCTATCCTTTCCTCGTAATTTTAGTGAGATTTTTGCATAGCTAGCTTTATTCCGATCACATAGCTTGCTATGAATGTGCACTTAAACATTTTGCTGCTCTTAAAGCATGCCTAGATTTTTTTAAAATTTCCTGGAAGAGGCAATAGTCTTGTGTACTTTTATTTATTGTAATGACCCAGACTTCCAGGAGAAAGGAAACACGGGCGGCAAAGTGCGCGCAGCAGTGAAGGAAGCAAAGGAGAAAAGAAACGCGTTCAGCGGAGTGCGCGCTGCAGTGAAGGGAGAGAAGGAGAAAGGAAATGCGCGCGGCGGAGTGCGCGAGGCAGTGAAGGAAGAGAAGAAGAAAGGAAACGCAGGCAGCGGAGTGCACGTGGCAGTGAAGGGAGAGAAGGAGAAAGGAAACGCGTGCGGTGGAGTGCGAGCGGTAACGAAGGGAGACAAGGAGAAAGAAAATGCGCGCGGTGGAGTGCATGCGGCAGTGAAGGGAGAGAAGGAGAAAGGAAATACGCGCACAGTGAGTGCGTGCAGCAAAGAAAGAGCGCGCGTTAGTGTGAGAGTGAGCGGCAGTGTGAGTACATGTGGCAGTGATAGGAGAGAGAATGTAACGCCGCTGTACGTGTCAGAGTGGCATCCGCCAAGGCTGTACCTGTCAGCGTAGCGTATGGTAGTGGTCAGCCACAGTGATTTCCACCGACCTGGTCAGTCACAGTGTTTCCCACCTACCCCGGGTACTTAAACCCCTCTCCCCTTCCTTTTCACTGTCATTTCCCTTTCTTGCTCTCTCACACACACTCTTTCTCTAGAATCAAGAGAGTGAACTGCTGCCCTTTGGAGAAAGCCATTGCATGAAGCTTGAAGTGGCCTGTGCGTGGGAGTTTGGAGGTGCCGTTGAGCACATGTAAGTAGGTTAGCATCCAAGCATCCCTTGATTTAGTAAGAATCAAATTCAAGTAATGAAAAAGGGGAAAAACGATAGGATGAAACATATGGATGTGAATGGGTTAAAACGAGCTTGAAATCTCAGATTTGTGTCTCTGCGTGTCATGATTGTTTGAGCAATGTAAATGATCTTGCTAGTTGTGGAAATTGGTGAAATGAATCACTTGTAAGGCTAGCTTAATATGAACAAGGTTTTGTATTAATATTTGTACTGGTTTGTGAAACATAAGTGTTGTTTAAAGCATGTTAAAGTCAAGAATGAGAAATTCCAGAACTGTGACTATTTTTGCATTGAACTTTTAGGTGGACAAATGGCATCCAAATGGACCCAAACTGGTTTTGAATGAATTAAATGGTTATCTACTTCAACTTTTCTTTTTATATCATCATGAAATTCCACATGGATTAAAAATTATGCTTCAAAATGTGGTATGTCACTGTTAAAAGATTGCAGAAAATCCCTGGACTGTCACTCTTTTTGTACCAAACTTTTGATCTATCAAACGATGTCCAAATGCTCTCAAATTACTCCCATTTAATAAATACAGGTGTCTACTATGAGCTTTATGTTTTAACCTTGTCCAAATTCTTCATAAATGATGAGCTATGATTTAAATTGTACACATATGTCACTGTTAGCGGATTTCCCTGGATTTCACAATTCCAGAACTGTGACTATTTTTGCATCAAACGTTTCAGTGGACAAATGGCATCCAAATGGACCCAAGCTAGTTTTGAATGAATTATATGGTTGTCTACTTCAACATTTATTTCCATATCATCGTGAAATTCCTCATGGATTAGAAATTATGCTTCAAAATGTGTGGGTATGTCTTCTATTAAAAGATTGCAGAAAATTCCTGGACTGTCACTCTTTTTGTACTAAAATTTTGACCCATCAAAGGATTTCCAAATTCTCACAAATCATTTCCATTTGATAAATACATGTGTCTACTATGAGTTTTAAGTTTTAACCTTGTCCAAATTATTCATAAATGATGAGCTATGCTTTAAATTGTACACATATGTCACTGTTAGCAGATTTCAATGGATTTCACAATTGTTACTCCTGTTATCATAGGTTTTGACTAACCAAACGGAGTCCAAATGCCCCCAAAATACTGCCATTTAAAATATCTGTATATGTACTAAAATCTGCATGTTGAACTCATTTTAAAATTCCCCATAGATTGAGAGTTGTGCCTCAGAATGTGAAGGTATATTACTGTTCACAGTTGCAGGAAATTCCAACAACTGTTACTCACTTTATGCCGACCCCAAGCAAACAATATCCAAACTCCTTAAAGATCCATGTTTAGAATTAAAGTTGCATGTTTAAATCATTTTGAAATTCTCTCTAGATTGGGAGTTATGTCTCCGAGAAGAGGGGTACTTCATTGTTACTCGTGACCAAGATTTCTAGCTTTGTGCCTGTCTTGAAAAATAAATTGTTTTATGCCCAAAGCAGGCCCAAATATGTTCAAATCACATCTATATGATCCTTGAGTGAGTCTATTTGGAAATTGGTTTTAGATCCACACTGAAGTTCTCCATGATTTGGTATTGGCATCCCTTTTCCCTATGTGAATGTCACGACTATGGATGTAGTGAACTGTGCTCTCTCTCTTACTGAGCAATGCATCGATCAATTCAAGTGGCGAGTGTTATGAATGTTAATTTACAAGCATAAGTGCTATGTGATGGTTTTCATGTGATGAATGCCGCAGGTTAAATGCCATGGTGTTATATGAACAATGTTATGTGACCATGCAATAAGTGTTGACCGATAAGTGCAATTGCCATGTGGTAGCTGTACGATAAATGTTGCATGGTAAACGCCATATTGCTAATGTGATAAAGTGTTATGGATGATGAGTGATAAGTGTAAGTGCCATGTGATGGCCCCCTTATGACGGGTGTTTCATGTTAAGTGGCACAGTGTATATGATAGTTGTATACTTCTGAATAAGACTCAGATTTTGCATAATGAGATTGGAATTGTCTGTCATAAGGTATTGTCTAAGCACGAGTACAATTAATGTTTGAATGTTCTGTTATGGTACTGTGACATTGATCCCTACGCACTGGGCCACCCATTGGTAGCGAATACTGTTCTGTTATGATACTGTGATATTGAGCACTACGCAATAGGACATCCATTGGTAGTGCGACTAAAGTGATGGATGCTATGTGAACTCTTGGGCATGCTTTGGGCATATCGCATGACCAAGATTGATATGAGTGGGTGCTTGCTTTGAGAGTATTGTAGGGCCTGCCTGTGTGATTGATACCAGTGAGGTGCATGCCTTGGGTGCATTACATGACCTGACCTAGTGAGTGCTATGGAACGAAAATATGCTCGATTATGAAATGAAGGCATGCTCCATTTTGATAAGAATGTATACTGTAAAACATGTTCAGTTATAGATATATGAACGATAGTGTGCAAAGCATGACTGATATGAATTATGATGGTGTTCACGAAGGAAGGGTTCTCTGAACTGCTAATTCTTATGACATTTAATATCTGCACTGTGAATTTGAATGGTAATTATTGTATTGAATGAATGAGAATTCTGATACTTAAAATGATGCTTGTGATGGATACTGATGAGATTTCTGATTTATGTGATATTTATACTGTGATACCTTATAATTGAGAAAACAATTTATCGATGCATGGCTAGACATAATAATGATGCTTAGTACCTAGATCTACTTACTGGGCTTCATAGCTCATTCCACTCTATCTCCCCTCCTTGTAGATTGAGAGTGGCATGTTAAGGGCCAGGAGTACGTGTTTGCAGCTGGAAGTCGAAGTCTTATTCCTTGAAGAAGAAGAACCCAGATCTTGTATGTAATTGGGCAGTGTAGTACTGGGCTATTGTTTATTTTGGAAATGTGTATTACGGGGCCCTGATGCCCTAAATTGAATTGTGATATTTTGGAAGAATTTTATATAGTGGATTTTTGGTGTGTGGGACTTTCTATTACTAGATGCTCTTCTGCCCTTTTGAATTATTGTTCTAGTTCTTTTCCATGGTTTGCTCCGTTTACCATATTATTAAAGCGTTGAGTCTACTCTGACTTGAATGACATTCTCTACCTCTGGATCACGAGCCCGCACTTGGCCAGTCTCCGGCGAGAACGACAGAGGGACAGGGGTGTCTTGACATTTATACTCGAAAATACGGGCAAGGAAGTCGTTCCCCACCTTTGTTTTGGGGTGCAAATGTGTCAAAATAGTTGATAGAGAAAGGGCTCCATCAAATTATGTTCCAGGCAAGAGTTGGGCCACAAGGCCTTCTCTCGCTTGGACTGTCAGCAAAGCCGGCTTCTCGCATACCTTAATCTTGGAGTTCAAGAGGGGTTTTGAAATATTTAATGAAGAGAGTAGGGGTTTAATGATGATCTTTAATAAAGAGGGCAAGATCAAAGGAAACAATAAATGGAACCAATAAAAGCTAATAAATATATAAGAATGAGATTAAATGGCATTCATGGATATCATTAATGAAAATAAAGAGAAGGGGGAAAATAATAGTTGAGTCTTGGCCCCTAGGCCCGGCAGCCGAAGTTGGTGCCGATTCAGAGTAGATTGTTGCACAGTCAGTCCCGATCCTTCGGGTATTTGACGAGGCAAGGAAATATAGGTATAAGATGGTCTGGAAGATTTGATTATCTAGATCGCCTTTGGGTTAGAGTGTAAAAAGCTTAGGTTAAAGTTCTGGTTCTAGGTCAAGTAGGGTTTGGGCTAAACCTGATAGAGCTTGCACACACATTGAGAATCTCGGCCTTTTGATAGAGCCTACGCACTTAGTGTAAAAATCTCGGACCCTGGAATCAATGTCAAGTGCATTACTTATAAGCAAAGTAATCTTAGGATCACCATTGGATCATTTTTTGTGCAATTTGGGCCCTTCAAATTCTGTTGCCAGTTGGACTAGCTTTGGCACCATTAGCAATGGTCTCAGATTTGAATTAATTAAAATTAATTGCAGTCAACATAAATAAATGCTCTAAAATTAGGTGATTTGGACCGGGTACAGCTTTGTGGGTGGAGTGTCAGAGGCCCATCGCCATTGCCAATAGCATTGGCTCCTGTCGGAGCTACTTCACAATAAAATTGGCCATGTGTTGTCTTTTGGGTGTTCTTCTGTACAGTTGATAGAACTATTAGAAACCATTGCATTTTTTACTTCCTTTGGCACCACTCCGAGTTGCGACGGTGTCAATCTACCATATGGTCTCCAT
This sequence comes from Amborella trichopoda, assembly GCF_000471905.2. The sequence goes on from NW_006498192.1 coordinate 1,310,248, forward strand.
CATATGATCGTTGATGGATTTGACATTTTTTCAATGAATGAGGGTGGTACGCCCTTTCGTACTAACATCTGACATGTCAGTACCCACCAACATGTGTCAGTTTGTACTAACACATGATACAAACTCGTACATCCACGTTGTCTTCAATTTGGATTGTTAGAGACATGACACTATTCTAAGGGATGTCGGTGTCATTGGCAATAGTACCATGCTTATTTAATCTCCTCTCATGTCACCATGTCTGATTGGTGTGTCGGTCGTTCTCGTGCCACCATTGGGAATTGTGTTGGTGTCATTGACAGTGGCACCAAAACCTTTTTCTCCTTGATTACCTTCAAGTTGTTGGTTCTAGGTTTTGATTTGTGCTGCTATGTTTTTCGAGGGAATTCTTCAATGTTTTGAGCTCTGTCAAGCGATTTGGGGCTCATGGGGTCTAGTCTACGAATGGGTGTGAGTGGTTCAAATACCGGGGTACTTTAGTCTTCCATAGTTTCTTCCATCGAGATCGAAGTGTCTACAATTGCCTCTCTTTGATGCATGTGACACACTCAAGTGATGGAGCACATGGCAACAAAGAAGTAAATGCCTGAGATATAGAGCTAAGTGGTGAGGAATTGAAAGGGTTGTCCCTCGAAAGCGTGACATCAATCGGCTCATAGTGCATGTGGTCATATGGGACCCCGAGGTTAGCTAGCCCATTGTTTGAGGTAGTCATAGGTAATAGCCCTCTGTTTATTGATCAAAGGCTGTGTGCTAGTATTCCAGGGAAGTCTGAGTTTTAATAGTTGAGTGGAATGATTTAGATGAAAATGGAATACAAATCTGACCTAGTGGGCCATATACGACCTCATGCCCCAGGCGTATTCCTAGGCTTTAGGGCTGCGATGGTTTAGAATTTGAATGTTTGTTTTTTTTATTTTCTGGCTTTCATAGGGAAATGGGTATGTAGCATTCGTTTGCCATGGTCTTTACCTTTTGGACTGGGTGACCATATGTGCATTCTGATCATCATTACTGGGGCTGATCCGACTCCATTTTTTAAAACATTTTAGGAGATGTTTGGAAATCAGGGAGGGAAAGTTTTTAAACAAATACCTACCTCAGGTTATGATTTGAACCAAAGAAATTAATGTTTTTGAAATTACATACATGAAGAGTTTTGATGAAATTCCCGGACCAGGATGACCCAGAGTTTGGGTCTTTGGAAAAAGGGGTGAGATTTTATAGAAATGTTTTACTGAAATAAACAAGGTCTGTAGTTTAAGCTTAAGCTTGTGCGACCGGGGAGCCAACTGAATAGTTTAACGTCATGCAATGATGGACATAATGGGCCAACGACCCCAAATAGATTGGAAGTTTTGATTTTTGGCACTATTGTCGGTGGTGCCAAGGGTGTTTGGACTGCCTCCCATGCTGCCATGGGTCTTTTGGTCATTTTCTTGACCCCATAACCGAGGAAAACATCCTTTGTAAGGATTCTTTGATCTATTGTGTCATATTTATATTTATATACTGGTACTTTGGGCTTGATTTGAAAAGATTAGTCCCCAATGGCGCCATTGCCAATAACGATAGCTTGTTCGAGTTAGAGCTTTATAAAATGGGGCCTTTGAGGCCATTGGGGGGGACCATTTCTAGGGAGATTTATCCTTGGAAATCCCTATTTTTCAGGCCTCCTCTCTCTTTTTTAACTCAATCTCTTGCCCAAATGTCATCTGTTCTATTACTCATTCTCATAGTTCGATTGTGTGCGAACAATGGTGATCCCGGCATGGCTCGTGGTGATTCTAAGGGATTGCAGCCCTTTGCAAACAATTCAAGAGTAGGGTAGGGCAGTAGCATTGGCAATGCTGAATAGGCCTAGTTTCATTTTAGTATCCGAGATGTGGAAACATGTGAAAGGAATCTTAAGGGCATCTATCGTTGTTTGGGTGACGCCTCCCTTTATGAGTTGTGCATGTTCCCTTTTCTTATGAAAGGGATGATAGAGTTGTTGCAGGGTATTTTTGATGCGCTTTGTTTCCAATGTGCATAAAAGAGGAGGCGGTTGCAACCATGCCCAATAGATAACAAATATGAGTATGGACTACTCAAGCCCAAGCGGAATAAGCCTAATTTTGAAGAGCTATCGAAATGATGTCATCTTGGGCCCAAAAAGTGTGTGAGAGTGACATTTGACATCCCAAAGTTCTTCCCAAAATTTAGTTTGGAGTGCTATGCTCTAACGTGTACAATTTATACCATTAGCTATCAGTTATTTCACCCGATTTATGCTCATCTGATGTAATTGGAGCTCATAAGTGAATATGCGCTTCACTGAATATTCGATCTACCTTGAATATGTGCTAGAAGTGGTGAATATTGTTGAAGTTCATATTGATGTTTTTTAATGTTGAAAATGTAAAGATTTATTCAATATTTTTACTAATTTTTGGCTGATTTGGCCTCTATTTGGTAATGTAAATGACCGTAAAATTTGACAAATGAATTTATAGGTATGAAATCTTATTAAGCATGAAATTAAAATTACTATCTATTGTTATACATCATTTTTGATGTACTTGTATCCCCGAGGCGAATAAGGAGAGAGCTAGTAGTAACCTGTTCCCTCGAGGGCCCCAGATGCCTCTAGACCACGGGAACACTGTAGCAATAAGGCTAATATTGAGCGACCTCTAAAGGAGTGTCAGAATGGCCTCAAATTGTATGAGAGGGTAATTTTCAATGCCTTAAGGACACCCGTAAATGTTTGGCATTCTAATAAGTTTTGAGTTGATCAAGACAAAACTCAATTGTCAAATCCATTTCCTATCATGTTGAAAATGTACCCTATAACTATAGCCCTATTTTTTGGCCTCAAAACAATACCAAACCACCTCCATTGGATCCAAAACGTCGAAAGACTCCCAAGTACCAAATTTCGGTTCAATCGGATCCTCCAGAACCATTTTGAGCCTAACTTATGGTAAAATAGTGGGTTATACACTATTGCGGTGTAGCCTTGATGAACCAAATTCTATTTAGGGAAACTGTGTTTTCTCATTTTGGGATGATATTCAAATGCTTATAACTTGCTCATATTGGGTCCAATTATGCTTAAATTAGGACATGAGCTAGATCTTGACGATACGCTCGATTTGACATATGGTATACACCAAGGTGTAGCCCGAAACAAGAGAATTATTAAAGAGAAGATGGGCTCGAAACATGAAAATTCAGATTTTAAAAAAGAAGAACATCCAATTCTTTGAGAAATCATAGCTCAAGATCCCAATGTTGGATCCTCGCAAGTATGGGTCCGTTGCGACCATGCTTCTTGCTTGCTTTTTATACTTGACTTGCTTAGTAAGACACAATCCTACGATCAACTCAACCAATCAATTCAATAGTACTAGCTGAGCGACTGGCTTGCATAGTTGTCTCTATCCTGCTGAGACTGGACTATTTCCCTTGCCTATGGGACTGCTGCCTACCCTACTTCCCTCTTGCTTAAGAGCTACAGTTTGATATAACTTTTGTGTATGATCGGAGGCCGGATAACACCAAATTTTGAGGTCGAAGAAGGCATACTTTTCTGGTGGCCGGAATCCCATTTTTTGGTGACTTCCCAAAATTGGAGCATGCTCAAATGGAGACCAAAATGGACAAAATTTATCACGAAAGGATCGCGATAATATCATCTTCAATTTGTGATCAAAATGAAGACTCGAAACATCATGGATTGTGCCACATCGATGGTCGAATAATCACAAGTGTATGGAACTTGGACGGATTTTGGGTTCTTCCTTAAAAATCTGTTTCAAGACAATCAAAGGGTATCAAAACATGTGCAATAGTTCAAACATCAATTTTGCCACGTTTGATCACTCGAATTACCACCGAAAGCGTCCAGAACAGCTCCTGAGACCTAGCAATGCCAAGAGGCCCCTCATGGAGGGATGGTTTTATCATTTGTTGAAAAGTGCTTAGGGGCATTTTGGTTTTTTGGTAAAAAGGGGGATTAATATTTTAATTCATTAAATGCATATTTTTTGACAATTTTGATTGTTTTTGAGTAATTTACCCTTGTTTTGGGGTTGCTCTATATAAGGAACTCAAGTCATTTGTAATAACTCTCTTGGAGTAATTCTTAAACTCTTAAACACTTAGTCATTTGTAATCAAGCTCCTGGAAATTCTTGCTTGTTCTTTTGCTTTGCTTTGAAATTCAGGACTCAAGATGGGAGGAAAGAGAAACATTTCCTAGAGAGAGAAAATACCCTTAGGAACCCTTCACTCCCTAGAATCTCAAAATCATAAATCCTTTAGGATTCCCAACTCTCAATCCCATACACCTTAGAACTCCTAGCTTCCATACACATTAGAACCCCTAGCTCCCAATCCTACTCCATACACCCTACATCTTATCTTAGCTAGCCTACACCCTACTCTACACCATGCACCATAGTGCCCCATACACCATAGCATCCTATACACATTAATTAGCCTATATTTTAGTCTACCTTAGCTAGCATATACATTAGTCCATCCCATATACCCTAGTTCCTATACATCATACCTCAACCCAACCCACCTAAGCTAGACACCTAGACCTTAGACCCTAACATTGACCCAAGACTAAGACCTCTCTTTCTTCTCATGTGCATGCAAAGGAACTGACGAAGGTGCACCTAGGTTCAAGCTTGTTCTAGGTCCATTATCTCCCTTCTCCTTTCCCTTCTCTCTCTCCTTTCTTCTTTCTCTCTTTCTCTCTCTTCTTCTTTCTTTCATTCTCTCTCTCTTCTCTCATCCTTTTCCTCACTCTTTCTCACTCTCTCTCCTCCTTTGCTTGGACTCATGGCGGGTGCAAGCCTCCCTCTCTTCTTTTCCCTTCTTTTCTCAGTCTCTCTCTCCCACACCTAAACGTTTGGGCGCGCACCTAGGGCAGGTCCGACTACTCTCCCTCTCTCATTATCTCTTTTTCTCTCTTTCCCCACTCAAGGCACTGGGCCACGCCCTAAGCAAGTCCGTCCCCCCCTCTCCATTTCTCTCCCTTATCCCATATCTCTCTCCCATCTATCCATTGACCTGCACCATAGGTGGGTCCGCCCCCTCTCTCTCTCTCCACTCTCTCTCGTCCATTCTCTCATTCCCCTTTGCGCCTGGACCCACACCTTAGTCAGGTCCATCCCATTTGCTCTCCACTTTCTCATCTCGTCCACTCTCTTACCCCCCTTAGAGGCATACCTGCACTTAAGGTGGGCCTATGTATTGGTTAATGATGAAGGTGAAGAAGCTATGCCCCCAATTAATGAGAGACACTTGAAAAAGTATTATTCATATACCTTGGTCCAAGCTGCACAACCTTAAACTGCGTGGCAATGGTCTAAGCCTCATGACTTTAAACTGCATGGAGACAATTCAAGCTACACGACCTTAAACTGCGTTGCATTGGTCCAAGTCGCATGACCTTAAACTATGCGGCAACAGTCCAAGCCACACGACCTTAAACTACATGGCATCAGTCCACACTACAAGACCCTAAACTGGGTGGCACTGGTCACTGTATGACCTTAAACTACATAGCACACGTCCTGGTGGCATGATGCTAAACTACATCACACACGGTCTCGAAGGTATGACCTTAAAATTGCCTCCATTAGGTCTTGGCGAATGACCTTAAAACACACAAAATTTTATGGTCTCGAAGGCACGACCTTAAAATTGCCTCCATTAGGTATTGGTGGATGACCTTAAAACACACCAAATCGATAGTCACGGTGGCATGACCTTAAACATGCCTCCCCATGGTCACAATAGCATGACCTTAAGAATTGCCACCTCAAAAAGATCGACATGACGAAAACCCGCAAGGGCGTCATGGGTAAAATAATCAAAGGAAATAAAAGAAAAAAAAAAAAATGACAAGCATAATAGTATCACCAACTATTACGAGCAAAATATGCCAAAATAAAAGAAAAGAACAAAATGGGCATGATGAAAACCCGCAAGGGAGTAAAAGTGTAAAATGGCAGACATGACGTACAAACCATGTGTAAAAGCGCT
>NW_006498192.1:1330638-1358602 GCF_000471905.2 Amborella trichopoda
GTGTAACACACCGCTAGCCTTTCAATAGAAAAATAAAACATTTAGTGTAAAAGGGAAGGAAGCCCCTTAAGCAAGGCCCCCCACTACTAGCCTTTCAAAAGAAAGATCAAAGATTCAGTGTAAACGGGAAAGGAAGCCCTTAAGCAAGGCCCTCCACTGGTAGCCTTTTTAAAGAAAAATCTAACGGATTGGGAAGAAAGTCTCTAGGCAAGGCTCCTGACTACCAGACACATCTGGATTATGATAACATTGGGTTTATCAAGCCCTTAAGCAAGGCGCCTAGTTGTTGGAACAAAAAGGGCTACTGAATTGGGATCAAGCCCCAATGGCACTCACCAGTTGGCTCACTTAGGAAGTATTGTTGAGTTGGAAAGGAAGCCCTTAAGCAAGGCACCAGGTCAACATGCTCCCTAAAAAATTGATTCTAGTAGTATTGGATTTATCAAGCCCTTAAAAGGCCCCCAATCATTATAATTCACTTCGGTCATCCCCCATGGAAGAAGCTTGGCATGGTCTCCCCCTCAAGGATCGTGTTGATGCCGATAATCAAGAAGAAAAAGATTATTGAGAGATAATAAAAGTGTATCAGTAAGGATTTGAAAGATGAACTCTGACGAGGTTTTGTTTCGAATGTTACACTTCTCGCTTCTCTTGAAGAGTAGCACCCGACATGGCAAGTTGTTACATGTCATTTTTTATGTAAATGTATCCTTGGGGTTAATAAGGAGAGAGCCGATAGTAAGTTGGTCCCACCAGTACCTGAGACGCCGCTAGACCATAGGAACACTGTAGCAATAAGCCTAATATTGGGCGACCTCTGAAGGACTGTTAGAATGGCTTCAAATTGCATGAGGGGGTAATTTTGAATGCCCTAAGGACACCTGTAAAGTTTCAAGTTTTGAATTGATTAGGAAAAAACTCAGTTTTCAAATTCAGTTCCTACCATGCTGAAAATGGACCCCATAACTATAGCCCCATTTCATGGGTATCAAAACAGTATTAGACCATCGCTATTGGATCCGAAACATCGAAAAACCCCCAAGTACCAAATTTCGGCTCAATCAGATGCTCTGAGATCATTCATGGCCTAACTTACTATAAAAGCGTGGGTTTTACACTAATGCGATGCAGCCTCAGTGAACCAGTTTCCATTTATGAAAACTATGTTTTTTCATTTTTGGATGATTTTAAAATACTCATAACTTGCTCATTTTGAGTCCAATTAAGCTCAAATTGGACACGACCTAGATCTCGACGATACACTTGTTTTGATATATGGCAAGCACCTTGTCGTGGCTTGAAACAAGAGAAGTTTTAGAGAGAAGACGGGCTCGAAACATGAAAATTCATATTTTTAAGCTTTGAGAGGGCATAGCTCAAGATCATGATGTCGGATCGTCGCAAGTATGTGTCCGTTGGGACCGTGCTTTGAAGAGCTAGAATTTGATATAAATTTTTTGTACAATCGGTAGTCGGATGACACCAAATTTTGAGGTCGAAGAAGGCATACTTTTTTGATCGTCGGAATCCCATTTTTCGACGACTTCCCAAAATTGGAGCGTGATCAAACGGAGTCCAAATGGATGAAATTTATCACAAAATGATTGTGATAGTATCCTCTTCAATTCGTTATTAAAATAAACACTCAGAACATCATGGATTAGCCATATCGGCGGTCAAAGAATTACAAGTTTATGGAACTTGTCCGGATTTTGGTTTCTTCTTTAAAAATTCGTTTCAAGACAATCAAATGGTATCAAAACATGTGCAATAGTTCAAGCATCAAATCTACGACATTTGATCGCTCGAATTACCATCGTAAATGTATGAAAAGCTCTTGAGGCCAAGCAATGGCAAGAGGCCCCCTCATGGAGGGATGACTTTGTCATTTGTTGAAAAGTTTTTAGGGGTATTTTGGTCATTTGGTCCAAAAACATGATTAATTTTTAAATCATTAAATGTGTAATTTTTTAAACAATTTTGGTTATTTTTTAGCAATCCACCTTTGTTTTGGGGTTGTTCTATATAAGGAACTCAAGTAATTTGTAATAACTCCCTTCGAGTAATTCTCAAACTCTTGAATACTTAGTCCTTTGCAATCAAGCTCCTAGAAACTCTTGCTTGTTCTTTTGCTTTGCTTCGAAATTTAAAACTTAAGATAGGAGGAGAGAGAAACATCTTCTAGAGAGAGAAAATACCCCTAGGACCCCCTAGAACCTCAAAATCCCAACTTCCTTAGGATTCTCAACTCCCAATCCCATACACCCTAGAACTCTTAGCTTCCATACACCTTAGAACCCCTAGCTCCCAATCGTGCTCCATACACCCTACATCCTATCTTAGCTAGCCTACACCCTACTCTACACCATGTACCATAGTGCCCTATACACCATAGCATCCTTTACATCTTAGTTAGTCTATACCTTAGTCTATCTTATACACCTTAGCTATTCTATACCGTAGTCCATCCCATACACCCTGGTTCCTATATGCCATACCTCAACCCAACTTATCTAAACTAGACACTTAGACCTTAGACCCTAACCTTGACCTAAGACTAAGACATCTCTTTCTCTCTCATGTGCATACAAAGGGACAAACGAAGGTGCACCTAGGCTCAAGCTCGTTCTAGGTCCATTCTCTCCTCTCTCTCTACTCTCTCTCTCTCTCATTTCTTCTTTTTCTCTTTGTCTCTCTTCTTTCACTCTTTGTCTCTCTTCTTTCTCTCTTTTTCTCTTTCTCTCTTTTTCTTCTTTCTTTCTCTCTCTCTCTTCTCTCTTCCTCTTCCTCTCTCTTTCTCACTCTCCTCTCCTCAGAGTCCTAGCCTCTCCCTCTTCTTTCCCTTCTTCTCTCACTCTCTCTCTCCCCCAAACCTAAACATCTGAACCCGCACCTAGGGTGGGCACGACTACTCTCTCTCTCTCTCTCTCATTTTCTCTTTCTCTTTCTCATCCCCCGCTCAAGACACGAACCCGTACCCGTACCCTAGGCAGGTCTGTCCGCCCCTCTCTCGATTTCTCTCCCTTACCCCCTATCTCTCTCCCATCTATCCACAGACCCGCACCATAGGTATATCCGCCCCCTCTCTATCTCCACTCTCTTGTTCACTCTGTCAATCCCCTTTGTGCCTGGACCTGCACCTTAGGCAGGTCCATCCCATTTTCTCTCCACTCTGTCATCTTGTCCACTCTCTCACCCCCCTCAGGGCCTGGACTTGCACTTAAGGTGGGTCCATCTCTTTCCTCTCTACTCTCTCACCTTTTCCACTCTCTCAGTTCACTTCAGAGCCCGGACCCGCATCTAAGGTAGGTATCCATTATCTCTTCACTCTATCATCTTTAATACTCCCTCATCAACTCGAAAGACCTGGACCCACACCATAAGCGGGTCCATCATTCCTTAACCCCTTAGGTCCATTGTTGTCTCATTTTAAATACTTTCTTCTCTCCTTAAGTCATGTCTTGACCTTTTATTCATTTCATTTTATTTTTATTTCATTGTTTCTTCATTCTCTCTCTTACTCATTGCTTCTTTCACTTCTTAAGTACTCGGTTTGAGGTCTTTTTGAGATAGTGCCCTAGGGTTCTAACTCTTGGACTGCTACTCTAACCATTCGCTTGTAGTGTAGTAAAGTAATAAGAGACACTGATTCTCTTACACTTGGTCACTCGGGTTGGGGTTATCCTCAGTCAGCTTTTCTTAGAGTTCCGACCCTTTCACGACTCTAACCACCGAGTCACACAGTGTTTGGGTTGTGAGGAGCTTTCATCTCTCTTTCTCTCTCTCTCTCTCTCACTTTCTTCTCTCCCTTGATCACTTTTAGGGGGCTCTTTGGGTTAGTGACATAGTTACAGGCTTAGTCTTGTAACTCCACTTTTCAAATCCTCCGGGTACCAAGGCTTCGAGCCTGGTGCTTTTCCCTGTCTTCAATAATACCTCTTGGGAGAGGTTACTCCAAGAGGCTGCCTAATTTTTGGGTCATCACTTCGCTTCTTTTACTTCATCTTTTCTTCTTCTTCTCGTCTCTAAAACCAAACTCTTATCAACTCATCCTTATTCCTTACCTACTTATCCTACCACTCTACCCCCAAAACTAGAACGATTAACTCAACCATGGTGAGGTATGTGCTCGAGTCCACCTCTTCATCATTTTAAAATCCTCTCATAGTTGGACATACCTATCCGCACGTGACACACGAGGCACACATATGCTTGTGAGGTCAAGTAGTTTTTCGATAGGTGATTCAATCGAACCTGCGTCCCCAAGGGAGCACGAGCAAGGTAGATCCAGGCCTGACCATTTTTATCTGTGAGGAATAAAATATTGTATGATGCTTCCAAGTTCAAAAACTAGAACTTACCTATCATGGTCGTTGACTTAGATCCAACGAGTTGATATCTACAATGACAAACCAACGGGGAGACACAACTGACCTCGAAAGGATGATGGTAATTTATGTTGTATATGCACCAATATAATTTCAATAGTCGTAGCTCTGGCTAATGCTTTTCATACAAGCGGAGGTCTAAGCTCCCTAATCCACACAGATGAAGTGAGCTGTCATAACCAAATAAGAATGAGTCGAGCTGCCTACTTCCAACTTATGGATACTATTAGGCAAAAAGGGTACAAAAATGATATGTTCTTGGTACCTCTAGATGAATAACTGATTATGTTCTTGCACACAATTAGCCACAACTTGAGGTATCGCAAGATAGGTCACGAATTTAGGTGCTGTGGGGAAACTGTCAACACTTCAATCGTGTACTGAATGCAATTTTAAAACTCCACCCTAATTTGGCTACATGACCAGATATAAGCGGAGATGAGAGGTTTAAAGCCTAAGTCAATGTAGTTTGTGATTTTAAAGATATTCATTTCATACCAAATTATCAATTGTTAAGTAGAGTGTACTTTGCTCATTGATCGAAATTTCGGTCTATGTAGGATTGTATTACAGCCATTGATGGCATCTGCATCTCTACTCTTGTAGTTAGTTTATTTAAAGTAAATACCAAACTCCCAAGGGCTTCACATCATAGAATGTTATAGGTGTTTGTTCCTTCAATCCAAAATTTCAATATGTCCTTGAGGGGTGGGAAGATTCACCATTGGATTCTCGTACTCTTTAATATTCACTCACAGGTGCAGACCCTCTTCATGTGCCCCTAGTAAACATTATACTATTTTTTAATATTCAAAACTGAATATACATAAACCAACAATATGATAAACGCAATCTATTTGTTTTATAGGAAAATACTACTTGGTTGATGCTGGCTACCCACATATTCCAGGATTTCTCTCTCCATACCTCCATGCACATCACTATAAGAATGATTTCAATCATGGTAGTCATAACTCTCAAGACTATAAGGAGTTTTTCAACAAAACACATGTTTCACTTCGAAATGCTATTGAACGTGCCTTTGGTGTCCTAAAAACACAATTCCTATACTGAAGTTTGCCACGAATTATCCAATTAGAATGCAAGTGAAGATCGCCATTGTTTGTTTTATATATATAACAAGAACAAGCTTAAAACATGGGGTAAAACATACAAGATAGTGAAGAGCCTCATAAACCACACTGGATTGGGCTGGGATGAAGTGAGACAGATAGCGACTGGTATTGAGGAACTTTGGGAACAATACATTGTGGTTAGTTTATTCTTCGCTCTTCTTTGACAGTATTTATCAGTTATATTATGAATTTCAATATTAACTATTAATAATTATCCACATTGTATAGGCGCATCTTGATGCCAAGCATATCAAGGGGAAATGGTTTCCCTATGATGATGAGTTTAGAATAATCATAAGAAATTCAATTGTCGATGGAATAGGTGTGAGCACAACAACAATGGCCGAGCAAGATGCACTATACAAAGATGAAGATATCGGTGAGAATGCGACGGAGGCTCTGTTTGGTGAAGAGCCTTAAGGATGTTGAAGAAGGGGACATTCGTGAGACCCCTACACAGTCAAAGGCTAGTGAGAAGGGTAAATCCATTCCTTCAGCTGCAAGTCGGCAGACAAAGAGGAACAAGAGGGCAGTGGCTGATACCTTAAAGTCAATTGTTGAGATAGTAGCAGACTTAGGGCCTGCAGTTGCAAATTTTAAAAACTCTCTTAATCCTCACATTGATGAGGTTTGTGAGACCATTTTCCATATCAATGGTGTTGCAGATGATGTCGATTCAAGGGCATGCATGAGATCGCTTAGATGTCCACATGAGCAAGATCTTCCTCAAGATGAATGATGCGTGGAAGTTGGCTTGGATTCAATCCAAGTATAGAAGTGGATCAAATGATCGTAACTGATGTCTGATGCCTATGTGATCCCTAAGGCCCTCTTAGAGTCTCTCTCTATTTTTTTTTTATGAAAACTTTAGCTATGCATTTTGACTTATCCCTCTCTCTCTATCTCTCTGTCTTTCTTTTGCTCGCTCCCCTCTTTCTTGGGTACCATCTAAAAATGGTTGTGGATGTCTTATTTTTTGGGTTATGATGTGGATGGGTTTCAATATTTCTATATTGAACATGTGTTATGACACGTTATATGTTTTTTTTTTTTGTTATGATGTGTATGTGTTTCAATCTCTCTATAACCTTGGACACATGTTATGGCAGGTTATATGTTTTTAAATTATTTTTGGCTTATGATGTGGATGGGTTTCATTGTGTACCTTATGACTATTTGTTCCATGAATGTCCATTGCTTCAATTATGCATTTTGCTATGTGGAGAGTTTGGTCTCTAGAACACCTTCAATTATACATTCTATGTAGAGAGTTTGGTTGCTTAGAAACATGCTAAGTGGGGTCTATGTCATAGCATTTGATGCTCATGACACGATATTAGATGATTTTTGCTAAGTGGGGTGTATGTCACAGTGTTTGATGCTCATGACATGATATTAGATGAGTTTTGCTAAGTGGGCTCTATGTAATAGCATTTGATGCTCATAACATAAGTGGGCTCTATGTAATAGCATTTGATGCTCATAACATGATGCTAATGACATGATATTAGATGAGTTTTGCTAAGTGGGCTCTATGTAATAGCATTTGATGCTCATAACATGATACTAATGATATGATATTAGATGATTTTTTTTTATGTGGGGTCTATTGCATTGCATTTGATGCTCATGATATGATATCAGATCAATTTTTACCATGTGGGGTATATGTCATAGCATTTGATGCTCATGACATGATATTAGATGATTTTTGCGGAAAATTATTTTACCATTATTTTTTAATTCTTGAGAAAATATCATGGTATTTTACTGACCCACTAATGTCACTTGAGTCAAATGACATCTGTGTTTCATGCATCAAACCCAAAATATAGCTATATTCTCATTACAATAAGTGACTTATGTTGAGTTCTATCTCAAGTTCTAGATGACTCTTTCACTACCATTGCTAGCTCCAAGGTGTAAAAGAGAGATCATATATTTTTTAAGTTGGATGTCCATACATCAATATAATTCCAAATTTGTATTCCAAGTTAGTTGTTATAAAAAAGTAAGTATTCTCCCATAAACTAAATTACAGTAATAAGCCAGCATGCTCCAAATCAGAATAATTCCAGCAGAATATAAAATAACATTGTAGGATAAGAATAAGAATAATTTAATTATGTGTCATGAACATACATTTTATTGCATTAAAAAAATTGACAATAAAATTGAAAAATACAAGTTCTTTTCTCGTGATAATTATAAATTCATGACATAGAGTTGAATATAATTACAAGAAAATAGAAAAAAGGCATTATTATACCCTGAATCTCAAGAACATATATTTGACAAAATTCGCAATTCTAATCAGCAAGTTAATTTAAAATTAATTAACTAAAACACCCTAAAATTAAGCAAAATTAACCTAGAAATCATGTTCAATCATATGAATTAACATCATGATCTTATAGACAAAATTAGTGGCTTAAGAGGCCTTAAAATTTGTAAAAAAATAGATCAAAATTGAGGCCATAATAGCAAAAAAATGGTGAATAAACCCTAAAACGCAGTGACAACCATAGAGCATTTAAAAACAAAATTCATAAAAAAAAAACAAAATTCATAAAAAAAAACAACTGACAAATCATGATACTACTGGATATATGAATTGAAACAATAAGGATCAAAATATATACCTCAATTGGATCTGAATCGACATATAATGATCGAAATTTTCGATAAGAAAATTAGGGTTTTTGGGTCGTGAAACATTCACAATTTCTTCAAAAATCGATAAACAAACTTCCCTTAATCACACAAAAACACCCACAATCGTATGAAGAACAATAAGACCCACAATCATATGAAGAATATCATTATATTCAAAATGCTTTTGATATCAATCAAAATAGTGCCAAAATTCACATGAAATCAATAGTTTGGTGGAAAAACGCTGCCAGAAATCGATTTCTTCAAAAACCGAGCAACAAAACTTGTTTAATCAGAAAAAAACGATTTACCATCATCTAAAAAACATATTTTCCTTCAAATCCCCTCTAATTTGAATCAAAATACAACTCAATATCACTTGAAATTGAGGGAATGGCAAAACAAAAAAATTTCATGAACTGGGTTTCAAAAACCGTGGCCAGAAAATGCAAATATGTGATTTCAATATGATGTTTTCAATCTTTTATAATGCATAAAACAATTATTGGTAATAATAATACTCTACAAAGCCTGCAATGGCCTTAATAATTCAAAAAAAGGTGAAACACGTGCTCTGCCAATTGTTCATGCTTTTGAATCATGTTGACTCGCCGTTTTTTTAGGGAATCAGCGATTCATGATGTCAACATCCAATTACCATATAGATTCATCAGGATCCCATTTTTTTGGTTGATCCAGATGGGTATCATCAATACCCCATTTGGGTCGCTCGATTCTAAATCGGGGTGCTAATTTTTTAAACCTTGCTGACAAAAAATATCACCATGACAAACATATCTCGGGATATCTTATGATTTTTTATCCCAAAAATCACATCTTATGATAAAATTTGATAGTGCACTTTACTTTGATTGTTTAAAGTTGAAACAATTGGTAAACCACACCCTTGTTAAAACTTTCTAATTTATTTTAAAAGAATTCAAATCTTATGTGGAGCACGTGGATTCTGCAAGTAGAATTTGAGATCCTCTATTAAATAGATATTTTTATGGAATAAATCAAAGTCTTATTTTTTATGAGAGGATTTAATCTAATAGATTAGATATCCAGCGTTCACCCCTTGGAGCATGAAAAGATGGATACGTCAAAGTTACAATGAAACCAGCCCCATGACAATTAAAGTAACCCCGTCATAATTTCACCAAAATTTCACTGAAATTTTGATTGTTGTAGTGTTTGCAAAATCGAACTAGATCGGTTAACCGGAATGGGCCAATAAGCGGTTTACCAGCCCTAACCAGTAAATCGACCGATTCAACTGTTCTAATCGAGTAAGTCCTAGGCAGTCAAAAAATTATTAAAAAATAAAAAAAAATCTACTAAAATATAAAAAACATATAAAAATTCATTAAAGCAAAACACATTCAAATGAATTTGAAAATTAATAGAAAAAATAGATTTTAAAGAATCGATTTGAGCCTAAGGGTATTTTTAAGTTTTTTTCAAAAAAGATAGAAAAAGATAAAAGTGAGTGTTAATGACCAAAATAATTTCTAATCTTTACCATAATGTAAAGAATATTTAAAAAGTACATTACAAACCAAATTCCTTATTTTTGGGATTTTATATATCTTTTTTGAGTTTTTTTTTTTAAATACCGGCCGATCACCAAAACCGCCTGAAACTAGAATTGGCCGATTTCGATCTAATTGGGTAGTTACCATTTGGATCGCCAGGTTTTTCTAACATGGGTTTCTTGATAATGGCCTCTTTTTTTTTTTTTTTTTTCAAAGGTGGTGAGGTTTTCTAAAAAATAGTAAACCTTTGGGCACATATTATGTGCATACCTCCTCATATAAATTACCTAGAGAAGAAGATTGAGAGTAAAAAACTTTGTTTGTTTAACTTTATAAAATAAAAAGATCTAATTTTTATCTTTAAAAATATTTTATATATTTATCTTATGAATATATACATAAAAATATAAGATAAAGAAATTCAATTCATAAAGATAAAGTATAGGGAAATGCTTCTATAGTTCCCCTACAAGTATAGACGATTTATGCTTCCCCTACTATCCAGCAGTCTAATTTTGATCAAGAGAGCCACTCACCGTATAATCGTAGATCCGAAGTCTCAAAGTATTTTATTTTTCTTTTTTTTAAAAAAAATTGTATGAATATGAAATTTGGTACGTGCCATATTTTTATGGGGTGCACCTATAAAAAAATATTGAAGATAATTTTTCGATAAAATCTAATGACCAAAAGGCCCCTTGAAACTTTCGGGGATATTTTGATCATTTTATTTTATTAAAAATATTTGTTTTTATATTTTTCACTAGTGCAAGTTTAATAGAGGATTGGACGTCCAAAATTAGGTATCAAAATAATTTATAAAAAAATTAAAAATAAAATAGTGTAGAGACGTGACATTGTGATTGGAGCAATCTTCGCCCTCCATTTAGAATGGACGGTTGGATAAGAGGAAGTATGTAAGTTTTATGTTGTAGGGGAAGCATAGAAAGCTTGCCCTAAAGTATATGGCTAATGCACTCTGAACCTCCGAAGATTTTAACATGCAGTTCCGAATGGTTAACCTCACCTCAATTTCACCAAAATTTCATTGAAATTTTGATTGTTTCATGGCTAGTGGCTTTTTTTGTTTTGGTTTTGAGAGGCGGTGAAGTTTCCTAAAACATAGTAAACCGTTGGGCACATATTATGTACGGAAAAGTTTTCCCAACCCTTATAGGTGAAAATAAACAATGATTTCTCCTATGCTCATCATCGTCCAAAGTTCATCACAACGGTCACGATTGTCTGGTAATATTTTCATTTTCATTTTTTTTCTATAAATTAGAATGATATAAAATTTAGAGCATATGTACATCGTAATGAGGCACGCCTAATAAAAATATGAAAAAAAATATTTCGTAAAATATAAATTGACAAAATACCTCCATAAACTTTCAAGGGTATTTTAGTCAATTTATATTTTGTGAATTATTGTTTTTTATATTTTTATTAGATTCTCCTACTTTTATGAACATAAATTCCAAATTTTTTATCATTCCGATCTGTAGAAAACAAATAAAAATTGAAACACTACCGGACAACTGTGACCGTGCGATGAACTTTGAACTGTGAAGAGCATAGGCGAAATCACTGTTCATTTTCACCTATAAGCGTTGCGTCCTTATATACATTACCATAACCTAGATAAGAAGATTGATAGTGAAAAACTTTGTTTAAGTTAACAAAGACAAGAGATCTCATTTTTACCTTTATAAATATTTTATTTTATAATATACATAAACCTATATTTTATATATTTATTTTCACCGTTTAAATATTTTATCTACACCATCCATTTTCAATATTTTCATATGTTTATAGATCTACTTGATTTTAACTATTTTTGAAATTTAAAATTTTATAATTTGATATAAAAATAGATTTTGAGATAATCCTAAAAATATTTTACATCAAAATTATATTCCATCATAAAATTTGAAAGTGCACCTTACCTCTCTACACGATGCATATGTATGCAAACTGCACACATACATAGATATGTGTATTGGACCCTCTCTAACCCCGATGCTCCAGAGATTTAAAGGCACACCTCCAAAGGGAATGCACGTTTTACATATACTAGAGGAATCCATATGCTCCGCATAATTCTTTTAAAATAAATTAAAAAGTTTTTAATAAAGGTGTGGTTTATATAAGGTTGCAACCTTAAAAAGTGCATCATCAAATTTTTTTCATAACACGTAATTTTGGCATAAAAAATCGTTCTAATATATGTTTGTGGTGGTGACGTGTTGTGTTGTCAACTTAACTTGTGTGATGAGTTTAGATGTCAACACTAAGTAGGTCTAGAGGTACCCAGTGAAAAACAATAATAAAAAATTTGAACTATAAGAATGTGTAGAAATAATCTATATAATTTGTATTGAATTAGAATAAATGAAAGTTAAAAATTAAAATTTTATAATTTGATTGATAAATTGATATTATACTTATAAAGGTATAAATAATTGATTTAGATTCAAAGTTAGTAATCAACTAATGTTAATCTGAAGTACACTACTATTTAGAACAGTGGAACCAGTCTTTTTCGTGGTGGCACTATGTTGTGCTACCTACTCGACTTGTGTTAAATTATTTTAAAAAAATATTAATATTAGGCAAAGAGCAATTAAAAGTGCCATTTTTGTGGTGCCATTATTTTATACTACACACTTTTTAAAGGAATTTATTTAAATTGGACACATTATTTTATTATAGAGTTTAAATATAGAAGTCAATCTTGCTTTTATATGATCCATATTTAATTTTCAATTAATTTTAGAGAACGTATATAAAGAGACCTTTAACTTTTTGTATAAGGAGATCACAATTATTCCTACTCATTGATGTCAAATTGGATGACTTCGGGTGTCACAAAGTCCAAAAAATTCTTTTTTGAACTTTAAGTCTATTCAATGACACTCCTACAACCACCCAATTTGAAATCTAAAAGATATGAGTGATTGTGACATCATTATAAAAATAATAAATGGTCTCTTTGTATACTTTTCTTTAATTTATAGCAGTATAATATGTTATTTTTGTGTTGGCACTATGTTGTACTACCATTTGACTTGTGTGAAATTTATTTTAAAGAAGTCAATATGAATGTCAAATTTATTTAAAATGGAAATACTGTTTCATTATAGATTTTAAAGGGATATGTACATTACATCTTGACGTAGGGCCTTTTATGCTTTAATTGCACAGAAAATTAGAAGTTTGTTATTATGTTCTTTGCATGCTATATTGTAGATTTGTTTGTAATTAATGTTGTATTTTTTAAGCCATTTAGATTTATTAATTAACTTTTTTAGGAGTTTGTCCTAGAATAATTTAAATAAATAAGTTATAATTTATAACATGTAAACAACAATTTAAAAATTTGTATGTTATAGATACATTCAACTACAATATATGAAAAATGATATATTAATAACGTTATATGAATATAATTTACAGTACAATAATCTTAAACTGAGATATACATTCTATTGGTTTAAAAGAATTTTATTTTACAGTAATTTTATTTTATTTTTTTAGTAATCTCAAGTAAAAAATTATGTTTGGAGTAATGCAATGCATCATTTTTGTAGTAGCACTATATTGTGTTACCCACGCAGCTTGTGTAACATTTATTTAAAGAAGCCAAAATAAATATCGAATTTATTTAAACTTCATATATTTTTCATTATAGAGTTTAAATGGGCATATGTGTTGGACTGTCTAGAAGTTAAATAGCGGAAGTTATTTATTGTGGTTTTGCTAGACTGAATTGTAAGTTTGATTTTAATTAATTTTATATTAGTACAATGTATCATTTATGTGGTGGCTCTATATTGTGCTACTTGTTCCACATTTATTTGAAAACAATATCATGAATATAGAATTTATTTAAAACTAGTTTAAAAATATCATGATTTTAATCTTATAATTTGAGAAATACATTTTTTCTAACTTTATAGCATCTCATAGTTCTAAAATTTTGGAATCTTTTATCCTATATATATTTTTTTAAAAAAATTGAAATTTTAGTTTTTAAAAACTTATACATAGGAGTTTTAGTTGAGGGATCATGAACATGAGGAAATACATAATTTATTGACATTTTGTGATGATATTATTGTGATTTAAGTTATATATGTGCATGTAAAGTCTTATACATCTATATTGTAAAGTTAGGTAAATATATACACCTTCACCAAAGTGGCAAATAAAAAAAAGAAAATATGATCTTTGGTATATTTTTTATAAAAAAAATAATTGTGTTTATGAATAAAAATTAATTTAACTTAACCTTGTTTATTAATTATAGCATTGGCCAATTATAAAATTTAATTTATATTTACAATTTTAAATTCATTTATTAATTAAATTTGAAATCATTGTTATAAGAAATTTATAGTATTTAAAATAAATATTTAAATTTAATTAAAAAAAGTGTAATTTGCTTAGTATAGACAGAAATTTATTATAAAACTTATATTTATTTTAGAGAAGTTCCCTTAAAAAAATTATAAGCAGGTAAGAGATTCTTTTCAAAATGATAAAGACCTTCTTGTAATTTCAAATAAACAATGGTAATTGAAAAGGAAGCAACCAATCATGCTCGAGCCTGAGCACCCTCAATTCATCATATTGTATAATTATATATTTAAATTCACTTTGTTTATTAATTCAGCCTCAAAGTTTTGATCTTCCAAAAATTTCTCATAAAGTGCAATTATTTTATATTTTAAATATTCATAAATTAATTTATAATATGGTGATAATATGGAAATTAAAATTACTTACAACATATTTGCTCTATATAAAAATGAATTTTGTTTTAGAAAAATTTCATATAAGAAATTATAAATTAGTGAAATACTTTGTTTCAAAGAATTAAAAAAATATTATCTTTTCCTTCAAATAATGATAATTAAGAAATTTTACCTTATGCATACTAGTTCATCTAACATGAGTGTTTTGATAATTTTTCCTATTTAGAAAACATCTACCTCCCTTATTTATTGAAAATATAAGACAAATCTAGTAGGTAAGAGTATCACACTTACAATATTCGTTATGAACTCTATTATATTCGCTATTTTTAGATATTGATCATTATATTGAAATATTTTAAAATAGGCCAAAACACGATGTCGAGTGGTTCCACATACAAATCTAGAATTAAAAGCATTTAGTGTCCAAACCAAACAAGTGTCACTTTGCCCAGCAATGCACAACAACCACCAACCAATCCAATATAGAACATAACAAAAAAAAACCAATACAGATCACAGAGAAAAATCATGTAATTTTGATACGAACACACGGTGTTTTATTGGCCATCATGCCCATTGTAATAACAGAACTTGCCTCAGGTTATTACATCTAACTGCATGAGCAATAAAAAAACAAAGCAAAAGGAGGGGAAAAAACAAGAGATATACCCAAGTGTCCTAAATTTGACATCTCATAATTGCTAAATAAATTTCATGTAGCAAACTTTTTATTTCTTATTTTAAAAGTTTGAACTGGCCAATTTTGTATGTTTTATTTAATGCTTGATGTTGTAATCACATGGCAAAATCTTCAAAACTAATATAATTTTGAAGAAAATGGTAAATAGTAATGTCTCATTGACAACTAGGGATCAAAATTTAGCCCGACCCGACCCGAGACCCAAATAGTAAATTGGGACGCTTTCAGGTATTAGTAGACCTGACCCGGTTATTCTAATATATTATAAATTATTTATGTATGTATAAATTAACAAATATTGTATATATATTAAGGGAAAAGTTTTTATGGAGTCGAGGCTCAAAACAATCAAATTTGAGCCTACCTCCAAAATCTCACTAGAAAAGGTTGTTTTTATGCCTAAATATCTTCAAATTGATCATCTCGACATCAAGATACATGGACATAAGAAAAAGAAATGGATTTTAAGTTTTGGATATACTGTATTTTGTAATACATTTTGGACTATCAATTTCAAGATTTTAAAGTTTTCATAGATCTGTCGATCTATATTTTTTTTGAAGCTTTAAACTTTATAAATAAAATATGAAAATATATTTTAAGGTTATCATAAAGATTTTTAGTATTGAAACCACATTTCTCAACACTATTTGAAGGAAGGCTCTAATTTGATTGTTTAGATCCTAGGCTCTATTCAAACCACACCGATATATTAATATGTATTCTTTCTTAAGTTTTTTAAAATTTTAATTCTCACCATACTTTTCTGTAATTTTGATTATACATTTTGGTAATTTTAAATTTTTTGGTAATTTTAGGTACTCGTTATTAGGTAATTTTCTAAATTTTAGCTAATTTTTATTTTATGGCTAAGTTTCTTATTTTTCATATTTTTTATTTTCATTCGACTTTTACTTTTCCATATTTTTAAATTTTCCTTCTAAATCATAAGTTTTACAATAAAAATTAGCTTTAAAATCTTTCATATTTTTAATTATGGATTTTAAATGATTTCAGTTTTCAATGGCACATTAGCATATTTCTTAAGGATTTTCAAAATATAAAATAATATATTTTTTTTAAGATGTATTTTTTGTTTTCCATAAGAGTAGTTTTCCAAGTATTTTTATCACATAGTTCGAAACAAAACAAAAATCAAAATCACATTAAAGTATGTTTTTAGCACAAAAGTAGAAAACTTCTGTTTTTAAAACGTTTGTAACAAATAATAATTAAGAAAAGTAAGTTTTGTAGTTTTGTAACAAATAATAATTAAGAAAAGTAAGTTTTGTAGTTTTGTAACAAATAATAATTTAAAAACAGAATTAATTTGGTTTGTGATTAACCAAATCTCTATGTAAAGATTATATTTCCTATAATTTTGGTTTCCAAATTTTATAGGGGGAAAAGGAAACGTTTCTCTTCTAAAGTTTCTCTCTCCTATAATTATACTTCCGATAACGAATAGAATAATATATATATTACACTATTTTAAAGAACTAACCCATCAAAAGAGAATCCAAATATTTGGAATTCTATCTCTCTTTAATACATAAAATTTAAGAGAAAATCTCTCCCATTAGCATCGTATCTTTCCCCTTTTCGCTTCTCTACCCTACTAGAGGGTCCTCTTTACTCTTTATTCTTTCGACATGTGTCCACTCTTTAATCTTAGCTTAATAGATATGTGTCTCGATATGTGTCCACCATAGATATAGATACCTGTAGCTTTTTAAACAAATATTAAAAAATACTATAAATGTAAATTGAATAAATTAAATATGATTTTGTATTTTATATTACAATGGTCAGTCCTATCAAAAAAAGTAAATCATCACCTCATAATTCATCAAAAATTATAATTCAAGTATTGGAAAATCTTTAAATCGATTATCTCAGCTAGAACATTATGGTTATGAAAAAAAATTAGGATTTGAATTTTTAAAATAGTGTATATTGCACATAGATTGTTCATTTCGTTCTAAAAATAAGTATTCATAGATCGGCAAGATATGTAGCATTTTTTTTTAGAGTGCTTTCTGGAATGAGGATTTGAGCGAGGCTTTGTTTTGTTTTCGTATAGCGTAGGCCTTATAGAAACTTCATCATATATTCAAGGATTCAATTGTACTTTTCTTTAAAGTTATTGTTCATTTTTGTAAGACACAAGGTAATTATTGTTGTTTTTGCTAGGTCATGTGATAATAAATCTTATAGTCTTTTTATTTAAAAAATTTGTATAACATGCTTTTATGGGAGCATACTATACTATTATTCTATCAATAAGTATTTTTAAAATTTAGTATTATTTATGTACAGACATTAAATAAGCTAGAAAAATTTGAGTTGCTCTTTTTATACTAAAAAATTATAATCACGGTCGGTCAATGTGACCTTTTTTTTCTGACAAAATTACCCCTTCAGTCAGGTTTTTTTTTTCTTTCAAAACTTAAAAGTTGGGGTATGGGGATGGCATTCTTGGACCACTTTTTTTTTTTTTTTCAAAACTTAAGTTGAGGTCCGAAGGATAGCAACTTTAAGTTTATTTTTCTTTGTTCTTTTTTTTTTTTTTTTCCAAAACTTAAAGTTGCAATCTTAGGATGGCATTGTCGGACCGAAACTAAGCTTTGAAAGAGGAAGCGGTCTGGGGATACCACTTTTTTATTCCAAAACATAAAATTACAGTCCGATGATGACATTCTCGGACCGAAACTTAACTTTTAAAAAAGAAAAGCAAACCGAGAAGGTCATCCTCGGACCGCAAGCTAAGGTTTGACCCAAAAAAAGTGGTCCGAGGATGGCATTCTCAGACTGAGGGGTAATTCTATAAAAAAAAAGTCACGTTAACCAACCTTGATTGTAATTTTTTAATATAAAGGGAGCAAGTCGTATTTTTGTAACTTATTTATATGTAATTAACTCTTAAATTTAATACCTGCAAATTTATTTTTAATCACAAATAAATACTTTTAATTGAAAAAGTAAATTTTTATTTTGTTAAAATCATATATCTACTTTTCAATCTAAATATAATATATCCGAGGGACTACAATTAGTTTTGCATATAGATAATAAATATAACATATAAATATACTTTACCATATGGATGCATATCATTACAAGTATGTATATGATATATGATAAACTTACCTAAAAATAGTACGTATATGTATATGATATATGAGAAACTTACAATTGCTGTCCTAGGATGGCATTTTTGGACCGAAACTTAAGCTTTGAAAGAAGAAAGCGGTCCGAGGATGCCACTTTTTTATTCTAAAACTTAAAATTGCAGTCCGATGATGGCATTCTCGGACCGAAACTTAACTTTTAAAAAAGAAAAGCAAACCGAGATTGCCATCCTCGGATCGCAAGCTAAGTTCACCCAAAAAAAGTGGTCCGAGGATGGCATCCTCAGACTGAGGACTATAAAAAAAAAATGCGTTAACCAACCTTGATTGTAATTTTTTGGTATAAAGGGAGCAAGTCGTATTTTTGTAACTTATTTATATATGTAATTAACTATTAAATTTAATACCTGCCAATTTAATTTTAATCACAAATAAATACTTTTAATTGAAAAAATAAATTTTTATTTTGTAAAAATCATATATCTACTTTTCAATCTAAATATAATATATCCGAGGGACTACAAATAGTTTTACATATAGATAATAAATATACCATATAAATATACTTTAGCATATGGATGCATATCCTCACAAGTATGTATATGATATATGATAAACTTACCAAAAAAAAAAATGTATATGTAAATGATATATGGTAAACTTACCAAAAAAAAAAACAAAGTATGTATATGTATATGATATATGGTAAACTTAACAAAAAATTTAAAAAATTAATTTTTTTTTTAAAAAAATGGTCTCGTGTATTATACATAGTAAGTAGAAATGGTAGTTATGTGTATTGGATAAATCGTTAGAAAAGCTGGCCGATTAGAACCGGAACCGGCCAATTATCTCAGAATCGCTAGGGTTCCAAGTCCGGTTAGGGGCGGTTTTGGTCATCTCCTAGCTTAAGGTTCAACCCCATAAATTTTTTGGCCCAAAATCGGCCTGTTAGGGGTTGAACCGGCCGTGTTTTGGTCAAACTGACCGGTTTTTCAACAAATAACGATATAGTTAAAATAATGTATGTTATTTTCAATTGATGCCATTATTTGATGCAGGAATTCACAGGTTGATTTTTTTCCAGCATTTTTTATTTTTTTTTCTACCAGTTTTTGGTGTTTTTCATGCTTTATGGCTGTAAAACCCTACTTATTGTCTATAAAACAAGCAAATTTGAATCCAAGATTGAAAAATCAAGAGATTTTATGGATTGAAATAGCGGATTTTCATGCCTTTTGAAATTTCTGCCATTTCATCAATAGCACCTTCAATAACCAATGGTTTTTGCTGAAATTTGAGGGTTTTTAATCCAAATCGAATCATCTATCGTATACCTCTTTCAATTTGTTCAAAAAACAAAAGATTGGGGGTTGATTTTGGCCCGAAAAACTGTTGCTCGAAGAACCTATGTCTGATCCAAAAAAACAGATTTTGGATCGATTTTTTGGTCGTTTTTTATCAAATTGATTTATGTATTTTGATCATCAAAGCTTTTCTATCACATAAACTAGGTATGCTTATTTATTATTGAGTAAATATTTTTATAGGAATTTTTTGTATGCTCCATTTCACATATATTAATTTTTCATGATTTTTTCAATTAAATAAAAATATCAAATATTTTTTTTTATGATTTATGGTGCATTTAAAAGGGTGATCGAAGCCTTTACAGTGCTCATGTGTTGATTTGTTCGATTATCCAAACATTGAGGGTCGTTTCTCGCTTGAAATGCTGCTCAATTTTATGAGTTTTTGAGAAATTGATTTTTTAAAAAAAATATACTTTACTTTATAAATTTTTATTTTTGATGAATATGGGAAGTGTTTTTTGTTTTTCTTAATAATATAATGTTTTTGATAAATTTATTTATTTTGATAAAAATATATTGTTTTGATTTATTTGATAAAACCTATATGTATCGTTCTCTCTAACTTGTAACATCTTGCGTTTTATAGATGAAATTCTAGATGGATATGTAAAAGTTGGTGGATCAATTTCTTTTCCATTGTTTTTAATTGTGATTAGCTGTATGTTAAAGTGGTGTAAAACTTGAAAGTGGAGTGCGTAAACATATATGTGTGCTTATATTTTTCAGTAATAAGCATAGGCTAATGTAATGTTTTTGCTTTGTTGCAACACCTGAATATCTAGAGTCCATATTTACACTAGGTAATACATTTGTGCTAAGGTGTTGTAAACTTATTATCAAACTTCAGTCTAGGAAACAAAAAGATTTATGTGACATGTTTGGGATCACGTACAGGACCACAATATTCAAATATTAATTTATAAAAAGTTGTTTCAATTTTTTTTGTAAGATAAATGTATGTAATAAGATATTATACACTTAATCTAAGTTTTTTAATTTTTTTGTGGGTTTTTAATCTATTTTTTTTAAAAAAATCTACTTGACTGGTTAGTCCGGTTAACTGCGCTGGTCAGTCCGGTTCCGGCTCTCACTGCTCCCAACCCCATGTCCGGTTAACCGTTCCAATTCTCTTTCTCTCTCTCTCTCTCTCTCTCTCTCTTTGTATGTTTAGGTTTGGTGGCCACCATTTGTGCGGTGAACATGCATGTGCTCATGTGGACCACGGCTAGGCCGTTTGCCGTGTGATCATTGGGCATTAGCCTTGAGGCTGCCCCGAGCTGGGTGCATGTCATGCCATGTTAGTTGGATGGCCTTTGGGCCATCTTTAAGTGTGGGGCTGGGTCCTAAAAGGCATGGCGGCTAGGAGTGTGCTAAGGTCAATGTTCACAAAATTGAATTGGAACGGTTAACCGGACATAGGGCTGGAAGCGGTTTAGCCGGTGGATTCAACCATTATAACCGGGCAAGTCCCTAGCGGTAAAAAAATTGTAGAAAAAAGTGAAGTTGAAAATTAATGAAAAAATGGATTTTAAAGAATCGATTTGTGCCTAAGGGCATTTTTTAAATTTTTCAAAAAAGATGAAAAGAGATAAAAGTGAGTATTAATGACCAATTTTTTTTAATATTTACCATAATGTAAAGAATATTAAAAAAATATATTACAAACCAAATTCCTTATTTTAAAAATTTTATATATATTTTTTTGAATTTTTTAAAATACCGGCCAATCACCAAAATCGCTCGAAACCGGCAAGGGGCTTGTTTTGATCTGTTAAATCATCTGTTTTTTCTAACATTGTTCATGGTAACTCGTGGGTTGCGTCGAAGGAATGAACCAACAAGAGGATTGCTAGTCCTTGTGAGTGGCTGAGAAGGAATGGCCTTAGGCCTTCCTTTTTGTGGGAGACGGGTGACTGGGCTGCCAATCTCATGAGTGGTGATGTGTGGGGCGGTCTTTTGGCTGCCCGAACATGAGGGGTCGACGACATAGCCACCGGAGCGACACTAGTGATTGGGCCACTAAGACGCATGTGGAGTGTATGGGGCATGGTCTTTCAACTGTCCATAGAACTAACGACATGTGCACTGTCTAGAGAGGGGGTGACCCTTGGGCTGCCCCAAGAATTAGGATTGGTGAGTGAGTCGCCAGTAACTATGTGAACATGTAGGGTGGTGGCCTTTCGGGCAACCAATGCATGTGATAATAACGAGCTGGCCATTGGTGGGAAGCGGGAGCAAGGGACCCGAGGGTCCCTTCTCGATCCAATTAGAATCAGAGCCCAGGTGTGAGCAATTGGATCGCTTCATAGGAGAAGAGTGGGAAGAGCGGGTTGAGGAACCCGATTCCCTTGGGACGAATCTTTGGGTTCAGAGATCATGAAACCTCCAACCTGGATGAAGGAGCTGGGCAAACTGCAGTGTGGTTTCTATCCACACATCGCATATGCGCCACACACACACGACACATGTGCAAGCACGTGGTTTTTCAAGAGAGCAATGGGCCGGACCCAACACCGGGTCCTCGACAGCGAAAGCGATGAGATTGGGACCCAACCAACTGGCGACTCCACTGGGGACACGCCAGCCCAAGGTTGGAACATTGAGAATAAATTTGTGATTTTATCTTTATATTTTGATAATATTCTATTAGCTAGAAATGATATGGAAATGATAAATAAAACCAAATCTTGGCTTAATTCACATTTTGAAATGAAGGATATGGGAGAAACATCATATGTTTTGGTAATAAAAATTACAAGGGGTAAAAATTTTAGGCTTCTCTAATTATCTCAAGAAAAATATCTAGAGAATGTTCTTAAGAGATTTAAGATGGAAAATTGCAAACCGATGAAAAATCCTATTTGCAAAGGTATGAACCTATCAAAGAAAGAATGTCCAATTAATGATGCAGATAAAACTGAAATGGAACATATTTCATATAAACAAGCCAATAGGTCTATTATATGTGCTACACTTTATACAAAACCTAACCTTAGTTTTGCAATAGGATATGTCAGTAGATTTCAAAGTAATCAAGGTAAAACTCATTGAGAAGCAATTAAAAGGATACTAAGATATATCCAAGGAACCAAATATTATAAATTGTGCTACCAGGTTGATAAACTTGCAAATTCAAAGATTCTCTTATGCAGACGTTACAGCAGATCCTGATGATAGAAAATCCACTTCTAGAAATCTTTTTATGTTTGGAGTAAGTTTTGTTTCTTGGTTTAGTAAAAAATAAGAATGTATTGCCCAGTGCACAATGGAAGCAGAATGCAACTCTTTTAGTATTGCTTCTACTTTGCCGTCTGGATAAACTACTTCATTAGGAATTTGAAGCTAGAAATTATGAACGAGTAAGTTCAGATGTTTTACGATAACCAAGCTACAATTTCATTAATTAAAAATAAAGAAATGAGCTCTCAAGGCAGACACATAGAAGTTGATTACCACTATATCTTAGACAAAGCAGAAAAGAAAGAAATTGCATTACCTTATTTGCCTTTCAATGATATGATAGCATACCATTTAACAAAGAGATTGATAGCTAAAATGTTCTCCAAGCATATGACCATCCTGGGACTTAAAAAATATAATTTTTTCTCCTAAGAAATACCTTTTGAATGCTATAAAAGATTAAATCATGTAGGTGGACAAGTCTTTGTAGCGAAGCATGTTACATTGGGTAAAACCTTAAACACGTAAAACCTTGTGGCTTAGCAATGTTAGTGCATTTGGCCTTTTGGCCAAGTGGGAGTGTTGAAGTATGGCTGCCAAGGCTTCATAATCACCATAGTGTTCATGGTGCCTCTCTTACCTTATATTTTTAAATGCATTAAAGTTAATTTAATTATATTAGATACTTGTTATAATTGTCTCATTGCATTCAAATTCTTTGACTATTTTTTATGGTATATTCCATTCTCTTTCTTTCTTTTTTTTTAATCACCATAAATGATATTCTAACAGTCACACTAATCCAAACGGTTTTTTTCTTTGAGGTAAGGAGAGAGAATGATAAACAAGGAAAAGCTAATCTATTGATATGGGCAAAGAGAAATTTGGACCATTAGATGCAAAACCTGTCATATGTGGCAATGAGATAAGCTTCAATGTTTATAAAGGGACTCACTCACCCATTAGAAAATACAAAGACTCTCTAGCTATCCAGAAACTTTACAACAAAATTCTTTTTATTTCTATCTTTCTCTCTCTATCATTTTATAAATATTTTTGTCTTCAACCCTTGTTTATGGTTCAATACCATGTTCTATCGGTCAAGCTGACTCTCTACCAACGTCTCTCTTTCTCTTTCCTTTAGAAAATCCCTCAAGCCAATTTTTCTCAATTTTCTATTGACTTTCTTTATACCGAACCAAATCTTTTATTCATAATTTTAGCCTTCTAATTTGTAGAGAGGAAAAAAAGGAATCAATTTGTTTTGTGATTAACCAAATCTCTCTCTAAAGATTATATTTCCTATAATTTTGGTTTCCAAATTTGTATAGAGGAAAAAAAAGAGAATCGTCCCTCTTTATAATTCGGATAACGAATAAAATAATAGATAGATATACAAATCTCTCAAGATTCATCGCCTTTTCTATCTATGCATCTCCCCCCTTAGTATATCCATAACTCTCTTTTATCCACATGAGTTTAGGAGTTCACTTACCCTCTCAGTCACATCTCTCACTTCCACGTCTATCTCTCCCATAGCTCTACGAAAATTTCTTCTCTAAAGGCATGTTTGATAACAGGAAGCCTGAACTGGAAATTGGAAGTTACTGAAGAACTGTAAATTAAAAGTTACTTAAAAAGTTCATAGTTTCTGTGTTTGATAACCTCCCTGAGAAGTTAGTAAGTTCATAGTTTCTGTGTTTGATAACTCTTGGGATATATGGTAAATATCTTATATTTATATTTACATAGATAATGATTTAAATAGAAATATATAATACTTATAACATACTATAATATATGATATATTGTATTTTATATTTATTTTTAATATATATATATATATATATGAAATTGTGAAATGGATGCCCTGCTATGTCGGGCATACTACCATGAGGATATGTACGATGCTTTCAGTTTTTATCTATGGAAGGTACACCGCACAGGTTGGTGGATCATCATAATAGTTCAGTATTTTGCATTGGAAAATATTGTCTTTGAATAGGAAATATATCTTATCTTTAGTACAAGGTGGTTACAATTAATTTTAGAGCATTGGATATGAAATTATATAGCTGCATTTATTCTATTGATCAAGCTCAAACTTCAAAATAAATTTTCTCAAACTTTGTGGCATACCTAGGCTATTGCGTTTCACATCGGATGGTTGTAATACAATCCCTTTAAAATAATATTATTTTAAATTATACTCTTCAAAAATTATTATTCTGTTTTCTATAATCTTTGAAAAGTACTCTTTTGGCTTACTGACCAAGCCTGGGCTGGGTCATCCTCGGCCCTAGCCCTGGCCCTTAGTGGGCAGGACCGGCCAAGTAGAAGCATAGAAAAGAAAAAAAGAAAAAAAAAGCCCCATTGGATCGGCTCAAGCTTAGGCCCTCATTCTGTGGCCAACCCCTACTTTTTTGGAGTTGAGCCGCTCGACCCATTGTTAACCCTATAGTAGTAAGAGAAGTGGTACAACAGAGGAGGTCATCTGTAAATAAAGGGTTACTATCTTCCATTATATACATACATCTAAGGAAAGTGAAGGCATCTGTAAAGCACGTGAGTAATGCAACATCCATGCATGCCGGGGCACTTGAGGCGCATTTTACACTTCGCTACACTTCGTATGTTTGCGTCAGTATAGGGGCGCCCTTAGCACATGTGCGGTTGCGGTTGGGCTCATGGCTCGCATCTGTTTAACACCTCGATAAGGGCATTTTTATAACTTATCTATAGAAAATGCATATAAAGGAATATTGGTAATTTACCTTGGTCAAGGTAGTGGCTCTTCAGTAATTTGTGGTGAGAGGTCCATAGAAGGGTAGTCGACTAATTCATAATCTTCTCTATCCAACATCTCTTTCCCTTAGCCTACACTATTTTTTAGAACCAACCCATTAAAACAAAATCCAAAAATTTGAATTTCCACTTTTTTTTAGAAATACATCAGAGAAAATCTCTCCCATTACAATCGTATCTCTCCTTTGAACTCTATTTTTCTTCCCTACCCTAGGCATAAACAAATTTTTTTGGAAACTAAAATATGGATATCTTTTGAAATTTTATCACCCGATCCCTACTATAGGCCTCTCCTTATTCTTTCAACATGTGTCTACCCTTTAAAATTTGATATAGTTGTTTCTCCAAATTAAAATATGAAATTGTTTTTCTCCCTAAAAATTTTGAAATAGTTTCTCTCTCTAAAAATTTGCATGTACTTTTTGATATGGTTTTTTCTCCAAATTAAAATATGATATTATTTTTCTCTCTAAAAATTTTGAAATAGTTTCTCTATCTAAAAATTTGCATGTACTTTTTCTTTTTAAAATATGATAGCTTCTCTCTCTCAAATTTTGAGATAGTTTATCCCTTTAAAAAAATTTAGTACTTTTTCTCTGTAAAATTTTAACATACTTTCTCTCTCTAAAATTTTAACATACTTTCGTTCTCTAAAAGTTAAAATGTGAGATAGTTTTTCTCTCTAAAATCTTGAGATAGTTCATCTCTCTAAATTTTTTTTAAAATTTTCTCTCTAGAATTTTAACATATATTCTCTCTATAAAATTTTAACATTTCTTCTCTCTATAAAATTTTAACATACTTTCTCTCTCTCCTTTAGAAATCCTTCAAGCCTATTTTTCTCAATTTGCTATTGACTTTCTTTATACTTAACCAAATTTTTTATTTATAATTATAGTTTTCTAATTTATAGAGAGGAAAAAAAAGAATCAATTTATTTTGTGATTAACCAAATCTCTCTCTAAATATTATATTTCCTATAATTTTGATTTCCAAATTCGTATTAAGGAAGAAAAAGGGAATCGTCTCACTTTCTAAAGATTGTCTCTCCTATAATTCGGATAACGAATAAAACAATAGATAGATATAAAAATCTCTCAAGATCCACTACCTTTTCTATCTAGGCATCTCTCCCCTTAAGTATATCCATAACTATCTCTCTCTTATCCACCTGAGGTTAGAAGTTCACACTCTCTCTCTTAGTTACATCTCTCTCTTCCACGTCTTTCTCACAGCTTTATTAAAATTTCTTCTCTAAAATTCATGATCTTCTTTATCCAACATCTATCTTTCAAACGGCTCTACGAAAATCTCTCCTCTAAAATTCATGATCTTCTTTATCCAATTTCTCTCTCCCTTAGCTTACACTATTTTTAAGAACTATCTCATCAAAAGATAATCCAAATATTTGAATTTCTATTTTTTTAAAATACATCAAATTTAAGAGAAAATCTCTCCAAAATTCATGATCTTCTTTATCCAACATCTCTACAAAAATCTCTCCTCTAAAATTCATGATCTTCTTTATCCAATTTCTCTCTCCCTTAGCTTACACTATTTTTAAGAACTATCTCATCAAAAGATAATCCAAATATTTGAATTTCTATTTTTTTAAAATACATCAAATTTAAGAGAAAATCTCTCCAAAATTCATGATCTTCTTTATCCAACATCTATCTTTCAAACCGCTCTACAAAAATCTCTCCTCTAAAATTTATGATCTTCTTTATCCAATTTCTCTCTCCCTTAGATTACACTATTTTTAAGAACTATTCATCAAAAGATAATCCAAATATTTGAATTTCCATTTTTTTGAAATACATCAAATTTAAGAGAAAATCTCTCCCATTTGAATCGTATCTCTCCCGTGAACTCTCCTTTTTGCTTCTCTACCCAAAGCATAAATAATTTTTTTTGAAAACTAAAATATGGATGTTTTTTAGAATTTTATCACCCAATCCGTAGATATCATGTGACCTCTTTCAACATGTGTACATCCCTTAACGTTGACTTAATAACGTAGCATAGATATAGATAATTGTAGCTTTTTAAACAAATATTAGGAAATACTATAAATGTAAATTGACTAAATTTGATATGATTTTTTATTTGGGAAAAGTTTATATAAGGTTGCAACCTTAAAATGTAGAATTATGGATACACCTCAAAAATCCATCGGAAAAGGTTGTTTTAATGTTGAAAGACCCTCTAATTGATCATCTCGACATGGAGATGTATGAATGTATAAAACAAAAGATTATGAGTCCCAAAAATAGTGCATCTTACAACACA
>NW_006498192.1:1358622-1409396 GCF_000471905.2 Amborella trichopoda
TTAGATAATTTTAAGAATTCTTTATACCAAAATTATATGTTATAATAAAATTTCGAGGAGCGCCTTAATTGGATTCTTTAAGTTTGCAACCTTATTGAAACCGCACCCTTTTTATTTTGTAATGTAATGGTCAGTCCTATCAAAATAAGTAAACCATCACCTAATAATTCATCAAAAATTGCAGTTCAACAATTGGAAAACCTTTGAATCGATCATCTCGGATTGAATATTATAGTTGTGAAAAAAAATTAGGATTTCAAAATCGAAAAATAGTGTATATGGCAACAAATCACCTAGGCCATCCATTTTACTATAAAAATAAGTGTTCACATATCGATAAGATTTGTAGCATTTTTTTACTTTCAAAGTTTATTGTTGGCGTCAAAAATTGATATTAGAGCATCATGGAGATTTTCAATGTGGGATGTGCTTTTCGGAACGAGGATTTGAGGCTAGGCTTTATTTTGTTCTCATAAAGCATAGGCTTTATATAAACTTCATCATATTCAAAGACTTAATTATCTTTTTCTTTAAAGATGTTGGTCATTTTTGTAAGAAACAAGGTAACTATTGTTGCTTTTGTTACGCATATGACAAAAAGTTTATATGAGGTTACAATCTTAAAATGTAGAATTAAAGATGCACATAAAAAATCCATCGAAAAATATTGTTTTAATGTTGAAAAACCTTCTAATTGATCATCTTGACATCGAGCTGCATGAATATATATAAAAAAAAGATTTTGAGTACCATAAATAGTGAATCTTGCAACTTGAGCTGCATGAATATATATATAAAAAAGATTTTGAGTATTAGAAATAGTGAATCTTGCAACTCATTCTCTACATAGTCCATTTTCAAGATTTTCATATGTTTATAGATCTACTTGATTTTAACCTTTTTTTAAATTTTAAATTTTATAATTAGATATGAAAATAGATTTTGAGATAATCTTAAAAATATTTTATAACAAAATCATATATTCACCCGATAATAAATAAAGGCTAGTATTTTGATTTTGAAAATTTGTATAACATGTTCTTGTGGGAGCATGCTATACTATTATTCTATCGATAAATATTTTTTAGATTTAATATCTATAAATTTATTGTTAATCAGAAATGAATACTTTTAGTTTAATAAATTAAATTTTTATTTTGTAGAAATTATATATCTAATTTTTAATGTAAATAGAATATACTCGAGGGATTACAAATAGTTTTACATATAGATAATAAATATGCGATATATAATACTTTACGATATGCATATCATCCCAGTGTGTATATGATATATGATAAACTTACCAAAAAAAATTTAAAAATTAAAATTTAGTATTTTTAAAATTTTAAAAAAACGGTCTCGTGTCCTATATATAGATATGGTCGATATGGGAGGTTGGTAGTCCCTCTCCTCCTCTCTCTCTCTCTCTCGCTCTCTCTCTTCTTGTCTCTCTCTATTACGTCCTCTCTCTCTCTCTCTCTCTCTCTGGGTTTAGGTTTCTCTCTCTCTAAGCAAAATCCAAACCATGAACCCGCCCTCGGAGCTGTGGCCCCCTTTCTCCCGTAACCACCCCATCATGTGGCCCACTGATGAAGACTTCGAACCCCAAAACCCTAACCCTAATTTTCACCCCTCCAAAAAACTCAGGCTTTCGTTTTCCTTTGGTGATCCAAATCCCATTGACCCCTTTCCTTCTCGTCCCAGAGGAAACCCAAGCTATGGTCGGATCTTCTTCAAAACCAAACTCTGCACAAGATTCCAGCAAGGAAATTGTCCTTACACGCCGAACTCCTGTAACTACGCTCATGGAGTCGATGACCTTCGAAAACCACCTCCAAATTGGCAACAGATAGTTGATAGTGGAGCTTCCTCTGCACCGCTTCCTCTTTTTCCTTTCAGAGAAGAACCAACTTTGCCCCTTCCTACTCCTCCTCAATTGCTGACTTGGCAAGAGAACCAGAGGCTTCATAGACTTAGAATTTGTAAGAAGTACTATAATGGGGAGGTGTGTTCTTATGGGGATCGATGTAACTTTGTCCATGATGATTTGGGCAGATCTAGAGAGAGTTTGGCAATTAGTATCGGAACAAATTCTAATTCTGGTAATGGAGGTTCTCATGTATTTGAATCACTTTCAAATTTTTCTAAAAAACCAGTGGGTTTGAATGCAACGGAGGGAGGGAATGGTGGTGAACTGAATGGGTCGAACCTGAAGCCGATGTTTTGGAAGACGAGGATGTGTAACAAGTGGGAGAGTACTGGTTCTTGCCCTTTTGGAGAGAAGTGCCATTTTGCCCATGGAGCTGCAGGTATGAGCCCACTGGCTCTTCGTACTTTTCCCTTTTATGTTGTTGTTATTGTTACTTTTTTGGGTTTTTGAGTGGCAGGGTTTCATGGTCTTAGAGGGTTTGGTGCTTTTGCTTCATTTCATTGGACTATGGGGTTTTGTTTAGTTTTGGCCCATGGATTTTCCTGGGTAGTCTTTCATGGCTTTATTGGGCTTTATCAGGGTTGATTTCAATTTCTTTACTGGAATTTTTCAGCAGTGTTTCATCGACCGTGGTATAATCCAAACAAAAAACACTAAAAATACCCCACCCAATCCCAATCACCAAAAATAGCTGCCTAGTTGGGCCCTACTGCCTATTCGCTTACCCCTAGTGCCTAGGCAGAGTTAATTTCTATGCCTTTATTAGGTTTCCCAGGGTTCCTAGGCGCTTCACAGACAGTTAATTTTGAATTTCTATTAGGTTTCCCAAGGTTCCTAGGTTCTTGGCAGACCGATTTTTGAAACTAAACTATATTTATAGAGTTAATTTCTATGTCTTTCTTGGGCTTTTTGAATCTATTTTTATAGAGTTAATTTTTATGGCTTTATTGTGCTTCCCCAGGGTTGATCCTTGTGTTCCTGAATTCTGTTTGTATTGGTGTGCATCTCTTGAACTTGTTCTTTTAGTGCCATTACCCTTTTTATCACTTACCAATTCCCAAAAATTGGAGACAGATAATCTCATCTAGTTCTCTGTTTGAATTGGTTTGCATCTCTTGAACATGTTCTTTTACTGCCATTTCCCTTTTTATCACTTATCAACTCTCAAATTGGAGACAAATAGTCTCATCTAGTTCAAATTTCAAAGTTGGAAACTGTGCTCGTGTAGGGCTAGTGGCACTTTGAAGCTAAAGGGGAACACGT
Source organism: Amborella trichopoda (assembly GCF_000471905.2). Next base: position 1,361,819 of record NW_006498192.1, read on the forward strand.
TAGGCTCCTGTTGTTCTTTCTTTGTTTGCTGTCTTTCAACACTCATGGACAAGGCCATTCAATCCATCTCGTCATATCATTAGCTGCACACTGTTATCTGATTGGCCTTATGATGATAATGAAATGATACTTTGATTATGCATATTTTTCCTTGTAAGGCATCTAGCTTGAGTGCAAGGCTTTTATTTGTGCCCTGGTAAAGTTGTGATAGCTTGACTTATTTATATGACATTACAGATATTCAGTGAACTTGATCATTTGAGAAGGCAAGACAAACTCCTTCATGTTACTATTAGAAATGCTATGTTGCAAAACATTCCCGGGCTTGCACTGTAGTAGCTGTTTCTGTGAATAGAATGTTGTAGGCTACCATTGGATCCAAGCTCAAGTTCAATCCGCTTGATTCTGTACCGTTAGTCATGATTACGAAGATACCTTTACTGTTGTGACTAGAATATTTGCATGTTTGTGATTCGCAATTTTATGAACATGTCTCTAGAAGTAAACGGCTCTGTGTACTTATTGCTTAATGCCATTATTTGATCTCTTATTATCTGTCATCACACATTCTACCATTATTTTGATTCTTGTTATTGAGCGTTGACCATTCTCCAAATTCTTGGAGAGGTCCAATTTGTCACCTGTGATCTTGCTGCCTGTCAATTACACCATAAAAAGATCATAAATGATCACCACTAATGATCATATTCATGTGCTCTCTAATCAATGTTTGCAATCTCAATCCTAGTCTAGGGAAACTTTTTTCAGTCATAGATTTTCCTAGTAGCTCTTAAAGAGACTTCTTGTAAAGATGTTTCCTGCGCAGGTTTTCTATTGATACCCTAGGGATTGCAAAATTTTCCAGAACTCTCTTCTTCTTCTGGATTTTATTTTGATGAAATCTTTTGTAAATTTCTTCTGCTCATAGATAAAAGTAAGAACTTTCTTTCCTAAGAGTGCTTTCAGACTTGCACATTACCATGTTCGCAAACTGGACCTTGTAACATTGATTCTCAATTTTACCTATCCAAAAAAAAATGAGACAAGAAAATGACTGAAGTTCTTCGTTGATGAATTAAGTAATTAACCTCCTTGAATTTATTCTCATGCTATTACTTGATTGAGAATTTTTAAGGTTAGCGCTTGTCTGGATCCTGGGTAAACTTTAATGAAACCTAGGTTGCAAAAAAATAATAAAAGGAGGCTGTTTGGCATACAAACTTTCATTAAATCCACATGTTTTGTGGACCTCCTCGTCAAAACTTTGATTTCTCTCCTGCATTGGAATATTTCCCCTACGTACTTGTTACGACCAATGTTTGCAAAATCGAACCAGAACGGTTAATCGGACATTGGGCCAGAAGCGGTTTAACTGGCCTAATCGGTAAACCGGCCGATTTAACCATTCTAACCGGGCAAGTCCAGTGTAGTCAAAAAGTTGTTGAAAAAAATAAAAAAGATACAAAAAAATCTACTAAAATATGAAAAACATATAAAGAATGATTAAAACAAAACACATTCAAATGAAGTTGAAAATTAATGAAAAAATGGATTTTAAAGAATCGATTTGTGCTTAGGGGTATTTTTAAAATTTTCTGAAAAAGATGGGAAAATATAAAAGTGAATATTAATGACCAAAACAATTTCTAATCTTTACCATAATGTAAGGAACATAAAAAACTGTATTACAAACCAAATTCCTTATTTTTGGGATCTTATATACATTGTTTTGAACTTTTTTATTTTGAAACACCGGCCGCTCACCAAAACCGCCTGAAACCAGAATCAGCCAGTGGCCGGTTTCGATCTAACTGGGCGGTTATTGGTTAGATCTCTCGGTTTTTCCAATATGGGTTACGATACATTATCTAAATATTGATGTAACCCTGTATTGAGTCCATTGCCTTACTTGCTCATGCTCCCACCGTGCCTCTATTGTCTGATTGTATCGTCCCGAATTGAGTCGCTGCTGCCCAACACATTTTGGATATGGTCAATGCACTTTGGAAGGTAGATGCTCATGTATAGGCATGTTACAATATGCTTCATAATGAGCGGATCTCAACTCAATTACCCGATCACTCTACTCCAACATGGACCCAACCCGATCACTCTACTACTAACCAATGGTGGAGTAATAGAAAATTTTGTGCAGGCTTGAGAAAGTGGGATTGAAGTGGCTGTTGCACATCATTCATATCACTAAGAATGTCTAAAATAGTTACTACACTACTTGTTATGGATGATGTAATCCAATAGGAGGGCTAAATGCAGATTGGGCGTGTCTAGATTCTGTATATGTCTCTCTTCATATTCAAAACTTGGTATTGGGGATGGGGGTGATAGTCTGGTCAGATCAACCTGCCAACCAGCAGCTTGACCCTCTTGGCTTTAGGTCTGGACCAGGCAGGACTTGTTTGGCCAATTAGACCTGATTGGATCCCGTTCTGGGTCCAGGTCTGGACATGGCAGGACTTGTTTGGCTAATTAGACCTGATTGGGTCCCATTCTGGGTCCAGATCCAGCCCAGACCTAACTGGATCGGGTTGGGTCCATGTTGGAGTCTACGACCTGACCTGTTTACACCTTCGATTGGGGAGTTTTTCTTGAAGCTAGAGTTTGTTTTAGCAGTGCTCAGCTATGGCCTACTTTAGTTATTGGATATACCCTTCCTACATTTCAATTATGCAATCTGTTCAATGACTTTAATCTACATCTACAATCCTCTAGAGAAAATTCAGTTATCCAATATTCTTTCTTCCTCAAATTTAATTCAGGTATTAATTTTTTTACGAGAGGAGCAGTTTGGCATTGCTGAAGTTATTGGAGATTACCCTTTGTATTCTCAAAAATGGAAAACAAAAGAAATACATGGTGTCAACTGTGGATTGTAAAACCCAAATTGATCCCTTCCTTTCCCAAAAGTTCAATACTTCAAATTTTGTGAAATTTGGTGGAAGAAATGGTGTGGGCTTTGGTGTTTTGATGAAAGTTCCCTCCCCACCTCTTAGAGCTGCCTTTAGGGGTAATTTACTTTAGTAGGGGGCAAACAGGGAATTTTACATTGTCAATGGCTGGTTGTAGCCTTTGGGCAATTTGTTGATGCATGTTATATGTATCGTATTGAATTAATGCCACCCATACTGCAATATGCCAATGTTATTATTTAAAAAAAAAAATTCAAAACTTCTAGAGTCCATTGTTCTGGTCACATAACTATCCGACTCAAAATAGTTGGGATAGGGCTCAGATGATAATGATAGTGATGATGACATTATTGTTTGGACTTCCTACAGCTGACCCAGGAATTTCATTTTATTTTCATGCGTGTATCTAACTTTTGTTGGGCTCCATATTACTCCAATTTGAGAACATTACTCACATCTGCACTCAAGCTCATATTTTACAGCAGTGGTCCATCTCTTCCCTCTTATTAATTCAGCTAGTGAAGCTTCATTTTGAACCTGTAACTATGCAGTTCACTTGAAGAATAATTAGTGTTATCTTTCAGCCTGCATTAGGTATCTGGGGCTTGTTGCATGTTTACTGGACAGTTTACTAGATGCTGTTTTTCCTTTCCATTACCTTGCCCTTGTTGCTTGTTGCCTGTTGCCTTTGTCATCTTGTTTGTGAATAAGTATATAATAAAAGAGAGAGGACAGTATAATCCAACGGACTATAGAAAACCATAGTCTTCTGGGTTCCCAACTGTACGATGAAATGATGGACATTGATGGAGTGCTGGAGCCACAGCATGGGGACAATGTCCTGTTCTGGGGGTTCCCTTACTCATTCACCATCCATCATGTCATCAGTGTGTCATGGTCCCATTGGCCTTTGGGTTTTCTAGTTCAATAGGGCTATAGCAAAGCCGTCCCAATGCAATAAACCTGTTAAGTAAATGGAAATTATGAGACTCCACATGCTTAGTAATTGTTGCTTATCAAACTATTTTATGTTATTGTACTGTGCAGCAGAACTTCAAAAGTATGGTGTTGTCATGGATACTGATATTGAGAATTCAGGCCTCACTCCAACCTCGAAACCCTCTCATCCTAGTACTGGTGTAAAAAATACTTCAACTTTAAGGCGGTCTTGTGAGCTAGGGCAAGGGCAAAGAGGTTTATCAAAATGGAAAGGACCTGAGAAGATCAATAGAATCTATGCTGATTGGATTGATGACAATGAGTGGGAGCACACGGCTCGTGCTCAGGTTGCTGAGAAGGCTTGAAATATGATCATCTGTCCAACTTCGTGCACCATGCATCATAAATTGTATCCTGCATAATGACAGGCTTCATATGCAACAGGAGGTTATGCATTACACACAATAACATGCATCTGTTATTCATTCTTAACCTTAACCGGTGGGCTAATGTGAGGGCTAACAATTTGTTGATTTTGTGGGGAACTAGAAAACCTTAAATGGGAAGAGAGTGGTAATGCTGGCAGTTTGGGTGGGTGTAGCTGGCCTCCTGTGTTTTTCATTTAGGCATTCATGCAATGTACTTAATGGGCTTTTGAGAAGATGTCTTATGCTTTTGAATTATATTCTCGTCTCTTGCAAATTTTTTATCAGATTTTGTGTGGTTTAAAAGGCTTTCTTATATGAGGACACAGAATGCTCGAGGAATCCCCAGAACCATTTATTCAGTTTCTCTTTTAGCAAGGCCTCCTGCATGGTAAATCAATTTTTGAGAATACTGAAAGTGTATACTGTAGTCCTCATTACTCATCCTTTTGACAGCGAGGTGCTAGTCTTTATGTTAATTTAGTTTCCACATAGAAATACTTGAATTGTTCCAGGCGCAATCTGCTGCAAACTCAATTTTGAGCGATTCTAGTCATAAGGAGTTGGCAAATTTATTGCTACTTTGGGACAATTATTATTTAAAACATAGGATCGGTGGTTTAACAGTGTCTTGCTGGTCTACTCCAAAGTAAAATCCTGGTTTGGTAAGAAAAGAAGGTTCAGAACCGTTGTTTGACTTGGTTAATTCAACCCCGTTGTCGACAAGTTGGACCTGTCAACAAAATTGGGCAATATTTTTCAATATATTATACATTTAAAAGGAAAAAATTTATATGAGGGCGAGGCCGTAAACAATCACCTCAAGGTGCACTTCAAAAAATCATTAAAAGATGTTTGTTTTGATGCTAAAAAGTCTTTAAATTAATCAAGATGTATGGACATGATAAAAAATGGATTTCAAATGATGAAAAGAAGGCATCTTGTAAGTGTTTATAAATATGCTTGATTTTACACTATTTTTGAAGCTTTAAATTTTATAACTAGTGATGAAAATAAATTTCAGGCCATCACAAAGATTTCCTCAAACAACACCTTTTGATACTATTGAAAGTGTCTTATATTGATTGTTTAGGGTCTTAGCCTTATAACCACATCCATTGTAAAATATTTATTCTTATTTTTTTTTATATTTTAAAATCTAGTCAAGCCATATAGTTTTAACTATCCTCTCGTTGGTTTTGTGCCCAATTCATCCTAATGTTCACAAGGTTTTTAAAGGGCACATATATTATGCGTCCTCAAGGGCATAGCAAAACACTTGAAACAAGATTATTTTCAAAGAAAAAGTTTTGGATTTTGAGATCTTGAATATCTAGATCATTCCCTACAAAAACTAGATTGTTTCCGTGCAATCTCGGAATACCATTTCTGGCATATATTAGTTTTTTTTCCCTTCGAGGTTGGGGTTCTAGATGGTTTCGGTGCAATCTTGGAATACCACTTCTGGCACACATTAATTTTTTTTTCCTTCGAGGTTGGCGTTCTAGAGATCACATCTCTAAAATTTAGAATCTAAAAGATATTCCTAATTTAAGTTTCGTGATAGGCAAGGCCACAGTTGATTTTTGTCTTTTCCATTTCTTGGCAAAAACATTACAACAAGGATAATTGTTTCATGCATTTCTTGGCAAAAACATTACAACAAGGATAATTGTTTCGTCCGAGTTGGACCGCATACCAAAAAGTGTAAAGCATCTTGTAGACACCCTATTTTTAAAACTGACAAATTCTGTGATATTCTTGAACCTTTAGGACCACACTATTCTAGTAAACCTCCAAACTATAGACCATTATAGTCCGTGATTCCTATACCGTGATCCAGAATCCTGTAAGACCATTGTTTTAGTAATAAATTAAGTAAAAATAGCAAAACAATTTTGTACCTTATTTTTAGTAGGCAATATCATAAAAAACGCAACTGCTAATTTTGGTCAGATTTGAGCTTCCTTTGACCCCAAAATGAAAATTTGGCTGGCAAATTTGTTTGAAATTGGTATATATCCTTTTTAGTATGATTTGAGCCTTTATATAAACATATTTTGTGACCCATTAGGGTTGGACTTTATTAACCCATAAGCCTGGAAATTTGAGAGCTAGAGAGTAACCTTAGATCTGGATAAGCAACCTTAAGCCCTAGCCCCCCCTGAAACCAACTTTTCATCTAGATCAACCAAACTCTAGTTCAACCAAGCGAAAGTTTGATTAAATTTGAAGAGATAACAACATAGGACATATGTACACAACCATGGTTTCGATACAAAGCGAGGCCTCAAAGCCTCGGGTGCCCCGAGCCAACTAGCCTGGCCAGGTATTTTCGTCATCATCATCTTTTCTTTTATTTTTCAATTATTTTGTTAGATCTAGGATTTTATTATTTTATTTAATATTTTGTACGTTTGGATTTCTCATTCTTTTCCTTTATTTTTTAGTTATTTTGTTAGATCTAGGATTTTATTCTTATTTCATTCATATTTCGTTTTTTTGGATTTCTCATCCTATTTTTCTTTATTTTTCAGTTATTTTGTTAGAACTAGGATTTTATTTTTATTTTACTCAATCTTTCGTGCTTTTTAGATCGATGTTGGCTCTGCCACTCATTTGATAGCAGATCTATTCGCTTTTTAATAAATCTGGAATCAGATCAGAATTTGATTTTTCCCACTCACTTTTAAAAAATCAATTTGTGGTACGGATTTGATGGATCTTCATCTGAAGATATCTCCGATTTGCATCGTGAACAGTTTGGAGCACACCGTGGGGCATTTCGAGCTAGATCCATGCACAAAAAATAAAAAATAAAAAGTAAAACATACCCAGATCTTCTTTCGAGAAGCAAGTTTTGAAAAGAAAAAAAATTAATTCAAAAAAGAAAGAAAGGGGACACTCAAAGACCCTAGAATTAACACCTTGTTCATATTTTCTCTCTCTATCTACTCCAACACTCTTGTAAGTTTTGGTCTTTCTGTTCATTACTTTGCTTGTGTTTCAGGCGGTCTTGTATTGTCTACGCTCTGATCTGCGTTCATCTCTGGGATGAGATCTGCTCAAATCTTGTAAAAACTGAGTTATCGTTTCAAAGGTAGAGAGAGTGGCGCTGTTAGTGGACTTAGAAAAGATCGGATCTGTATAGATCTGGGATTTTTCTTTGCCCCTAATTCAAGCAATTCACCAATTGAATTTTATAAATACGCCATCTCCTTGGACGAAATATATATATATTTATATATAACACCTTAGAAATTCTCGAAATTAAAAAAATTGTCCAAAAATACTCAAAAATAGGAAAACTCCTTAGAAAATTCAGAAACAAATTACGAAAAATCCCAAAAAATCAAAAAAAAAATATAAATTCATATTCAACCTCTGGAGATCCCAAAAACCTTAGAAAACTAAAAGAAATTCTTCTTCAATCCCAAGAAATACCAAAAAAAGCCTAAGTAGACCCTACATAAATCCCCAACTTTTTTCCCCTGCTTTAGGGACTTTAGATCTAAGTTAAAGAACCTTAGATATACCAATTCAAACAAGCAAAAACATAAAAAAGAGAGAGATGGTGGCGCAAATCAAAAGAACAGTTTAATCCAAATCCGAAACTCCGGCTTTCAGGTCCCTAGAGGTAAGCATTTTTTTTTTTTTTGTTTAATTTAGTTTGTTTTTCTTCATTTAATTCTCTGTTTTATTTTATTTTTTTCTAAAAACTAAATTATTATTAGATTTATTTAAATTTAGAAGTGTTTTTAGATCAAACTACAGATTTGGAGCTGACGTTTCCAGTGGACACAGAGAAAGACTGGATCTATATAGATCTGGGATTTCTCTGAGCCCATAATTCAAGCGACACCACTCTTTCTACCTTTTCAAAAGTAACTTAATTTTTGCTAAGATTTGAGTAGATCTCATCCTAGAAATTGGCGCAAAGCATAAACAGTTTGGCGCCCACCGTGGGATACCTTGTGCTTCAAATCCGTATTTTAGATTTAAAAAAGCTTTTTTATTTTTTTTTTCATATTTATTTTTCCAGAAAAAATAAAAAAGAATAAAAAAAAAAGAAAAAAAAGTAGACTTGAAAAGATGTATTTTCATTATATTTTATCTTTTCTTTCTAGATCTTACTTTTTTTCTTTCTCCATAAAAAAATTAAGATATTTTTCCTCTCAATCTTTAGATCGTCTTTCTTTTAGATCACATATTGATCTTTTTTATCTTTAGATCATCTTTATTATTTTTTTAAGATCATATTTCTTTTAGATCTCATCTTGATCATCTTTATCTTTTGATCTTCTTTAGATTCATCTTTTAGATTATCTTTGTTATTTTTAGATCATCTTTCTTTTAGATCTCATATTGATCATCTTTATTTTTAGATCTTTTTTAGATTCATCTTTTAGATCATCTTTATTTTTTAAATCATCTTTCCTTTAGATCTCATTTTGATCATCTTTATCTTTAGATCTTCTTTAGATTCATCTTTTAGAGCTTCTTTATTTTTTTAGATCATCCTTCTTTGAGATTCATCTTGATCATCTTTATCATTAGATCTTTCTTTATATTCACATTTTAGATCATCTTTTTAAATAGTCTTTTAGATCATCTTTATCATTTATGGTTTTTTAGAACATCTTTATATTCATTTTGATATCATATACATCATCTTTTTCATATCTTATTTCATTCATGCTTATATCTTTACATCATCTTTTATCTTCTTTAGATCATAATTATTTTCTTTAAGTGCATCTTTATCCTTTTAGAATACGTCTTTTAGAAAGAATCGTTTTCTCTTTTCTAAAAAAAATAACAAAAAAGGAATTTTTTTACCTCTTTTGATAAAATACTTTTTTTAAAAAAAAAAAAGAGAAATAAAAAAGAAGATAGATCTAGGTTTCTCTGCTTTATCTGATTTGGTTAGAAATAGATCTTTTTTCCGTTTCTTTTTTTATCTTATCTTTTGTTTTTAAGCCTTATCTGCATAACTTAGATTTTTCTTGACTTTATCTTCTTTAGAAACATCCTTTATTCTCTCTAAAAAAATAAGAAAACTCTTTTAGAATAATCTTTATCTTGTTTCTTAGATTAAAATAAAAAAAAAATGATGATAAAATTCAAATAAAAAAATAAGACTTTTGTGCATAGTCTTGTAGTTATGTTCATTGTTCATGGTGACTCAGTTATTTAGTTGACTACATAGTCTAGACTCCTTTAAATGACTAGACCTACAAGACCATATGACTAAGTTCCTTGGGTCTGCCTTGTCTCAAGTCAGTCGATATCGAGTTTCAGTGGGTCCATAATCTTACACTCAGGGCTAAGCCTAGCTAACCCATATGTAGTCCAGCCAAACAGTGGAGCGCAACAAGTTTGTATCGCTCAAGCTACTCAAAACAGTCAGAGCATTTGATCCGAAGCTAAAGAATCAGAGTTGAACCAACCTTCATCTTCTAAGTCTATGTCTAGATAATATATGGCCCAATCAGGGGCGCACTTCCCACAAATGTCCAAATCTAACTCAAGCAAGACTAGCCACCAAGGAAAACTAGAGAGTAAGACATCTTCATCTAAACCCAAGAATTCTTTGAGCCATACCTCGAGTCCCTTCCAATCGAGTGTCTTAAGAACTTACCCAAGGTTAAAGCTTTCTTCAGGCATGCTGCTCTTGTTGAGTCACATGCCCTGAGTGTATCGAGTCGTCAATCAGGCCATGTGAGTTTCACCGCGTCGGCGAGCCGACACCACCAATCTTCTTGACCTCCACCATTCATAGAACCGGCTTGACCATGGGACCGTCTATCCTATAGTCAGTCCATACCTGACCCTCCTCAGGTCATGTATAGTTATCCATCGGTGCAAACTCTTCAGGCTACCCCAGTCCTGCACCATAAGTCGCAGGTGGCCTATTCAACTCATGTTCCAACTTAGTATTCACTGAGTCAGTCGTACATGTCGGCTCCATACCCTCCGGCCACACCTTTGGCCTCTAGTCACTCATACCAAGGATATCTTGTGCACCAGGCCCCTACTGTCCATTTTCAGGCCCCGACAGCGGCTTATCAGCCTTCGGCTCCTCTAGTCCAGGTCACTCATCAAACTTACCCATATTATCCTCCAATCATTTCTCAAGCCCTGCCTCCGTCTAGTCTAGTACAACCCATATCAGCTGCATCCTTTGCACCACAAATTATGCCATCAATTCTAGGAAACCAACAGACCTTTGAGATTAAAACCCTTGAGTCAGTTGAGCTTGCCTAGTTGATAGGCGAATTAACCACATTTAAAGACACCATGGCTAAGATCAGAGTTCCAAATATACTTCCTCAAAGATCTTACGTCAAGGATGTTCTTGGGGATGTTGAACATCTTCCTCCGAGTTTCGAATTCCCTCAATTTGAAAACAAGTTCAACAAGTAAGGTGATCCTGAAAATCGTATCATCGTTTACTTATACAATGTTCATGCACTTGAAGAGAAACCTCGTCGTCTCAAGGTCATGTTTTAGTATACTCTCTCTGGATAGGCTTTAATATGGTTTTGAGAGGTGGTCTCAAAATACCCGAATCAAACTCCCGATGAGTTGTTTCAACATTTTGTTGAGCAATATCACTGGACCAGAGAGAGATCAATGACCCTTGGCGAATTGGTCTCCACCAAACACAATCTGGGAGAGTAGTTTATAGATTTTGTCCAACGATTTAGAGATGCTGCATCAAAAGTCATTAGTTGCACGCTTTCTGAAGCCTCTAAGATCGGTATGGCCATAGAGAATGCTTTCCCTAAGTATAAACTCTACCTCAGTAAAAGCATTAAGCATTTCTCTTTTGACTCAATGCTAGAAATGGTTTCACGTTATGAGAGAGCAAAGGAAAGAGCTCAAGATCGGTCACCAGTTACAATGGGGCGAGAGCCTGATAAAACCATACTGGGGAAAGAGTCAGATGAAGTCATGAAGGAACAAGAGCCTGACTACAATGAAGATTTATCTAAAAGTAACTATGAAGAGAAGACAATTGACGGCGATCCCAAGATAGAACCATCACCTGATTCATTTAAGGACATAGATGGGGCTTACTTAAACCAAAGCCAGGTCATATCAGACGATAGGACTGATGAAAATGAAGAAGTCCTAGCTGGTATCAACTTGATAAAGATCGACGAGTCGAAATCCCTGCTCAAGACTGAACATCATCCAATATGGCCTTAGGGCACAGGAAGAAACCGCCTTGAAAATGAAGACCGAATCAACTTGATAAAGATCGACGAGTCTAAATCCATGCTCAAGCTTGAAAATCATCCAATATGGCCTTGGGGCACAGGAAGAAACAGCCTTGAAAATGAAGACCGAAATGGTAGAGTGACGTATTTTACTAAGGAATTTCAGAAACCGAATGATAAGAATGGCCTTAGGTTTGGATCTATTCCATAGGGAGCTCTTATAGAATTAGAGAAGTCCAACCCACAAAGGAGAAAACAATTCCAATAGTCCCAATAAAAGTTGAGAATATAAAGACACAAAGGAACCAAATTATCCACCCTATGAAAAAAATACCAGATGAGCATGAGTACACTCAAAACCCTATGGCTAGAGAATTTCATAAAAAAAATGCCAAGGATTGCCTTAGCCCAAGGTCCATGATTCAAGATAGAAGGAAAGAACCACTTCCGCACAAGAAGTTTCAATTGAAGTGGAAGGAATAAATTTGCAGAAGGCTCAAGACTCCCCTATCCTAGATAGCAGGGCAGGGGTAGATGATCCAAATCTTGAGGTTATAGATTCTCAAATTCAAATCGAGGAAAGTAATTGTAGCCAGAATTTTGAAACTCAAGAAAATAAGGAATGTACAAGAAAAATCTCGATTTTGGTCGAAGAAACGAGCGCACAAAAAGTTCAAGACATCCCTGTGATACATGTCACCACAAAAGAAAATGATTCCATCTTTCAAATAAGTATAGTGGATGACCCACAGGAGGCTCAAGTCATCAATGAGCTCAATCGAGATCCTGAAGCTAGGGACTCCCAAGATTACATTTGTGAGCAATTCCTTAACAGTACATTCCACGAAGAAACAAAAGAGTCAAGCCTAGAGGATTCTGTTGAACTATCCATTAATGTGAACCCAAAAGAAGATCCAACCCCTCCAGAATGGATGAAAGAAATTGAACATCTAGAAATCCTAAAAGGCCCCTCTAGGCCACCTTCACCGGACTTCTTGGCAGATTCACCTATTTGGGATGAAGAGCTAAACCTAAAGCAGTCAATTACATTAGTTACTATGATTGATTCAGCAATCAACAGCGAAGAAGCAGATGATCCAAATTTGATCATTCTTGAAGATCCAACACCTCTGCAAGAGTTAAAAGAAATCAAACCCCTAAAAATTCTAAGGGGACCACTTGGGCCATTTTCACAGGATTTTCTGAATAACCCACCTATATGGGATGAAGAACCAGACATTAAAGATCAAATCATACTATTCCCTGAAGAGAAAGGATCCAAAGAAAATGATAGGAGTAGGGGCATGCCCCCACTACTTGGGGCACCCCACATTCAAAGAAAAAAAGAAGATCCAACATGGGTAGTCCTATCCACCAGTTTGATAGCGATCGCCCCATATAATGAAAATACTATAGAGGTGATCCCATCCAAGATACTGATTGCCTCATCAAATGGAGAAGATCCTACAGGGGCAGCCTTGCCAAACCACTTGATAGGGGCACCCTAACTTGATGTTGAAAATAAAGCAGGGCCAAGCGATGAGGCCTAGTCCTGATCTGACGACTCCCAAAACGCCTTGAGGTGATGTGTTCCTTAAGAGTGATATGAAGTTGCAATTGAAAAGGATTATCGAAAAGGCGTGGAGTGATCACTTACTCCTCCCTTTCAAATAAGCCAAGTGGGGCATCCATGCTCTACCTAGGCATCTTATTCCATGGTATTGATAATATTGACAACCTAATGAGTTAAAATAAATTAATAAATAAATAAATAAAGAAAGAAAATGAGCTTAGCCAACCCAACAAGTGATTAAGGGACTAGGAAACTGAGAGTGATTCCGATTTTAAAGATCAAGGCTCGAGTGAAGCAATCCAAGGAGGAAATATTCTATAAGGATTCAACATCCTTTTTGTCAAGGAAGTATCATATACAAATTAGGGGCAAGGAAAATCTAAGGATAACCAAGATTAGGACCTCCCTGCCACTTGGAAGAAGGAAAGATGATCGAGTTATTATATGTTTTTTTGGACGAAGTGCCACAAGAAGGAAAAAACGTCATTGACTCTTCTCCTTCTCTTTTTACATCATCTTCTTCTTCAAAAAGAAAAAGGAAAAAAAAAAAAAACTTCCACTGAGAAGAAAAATCGAAAGAAATCTCGAGCGTTGGAAAAAAAAAACCACTGGGCTGAACACCCGAAAGGGACCCTACCGGTAAATAAAAAAAAAAGAATCCGTCGGGCTGAACCCCGAGTGTTGAAAAAAAGGCTACTGGGCTGAACACCAGAAAGGGACCCTGGGGCGATAAAAAAATAGAACTTCTCTATCTTTTCATCTCTTCTCCAAAATCTCTAGATTTTATCTTCTCAAGTTAGAATGACATCAAAAAATGAAAGAAGGCATCAGTCTAAGTAAAACCTGAAGATGCTCGACTATCTGAACTTTAAAAGAGTTGTAGTAGATGAACAAAATTGGAAGTCCAAGAATATTCTGAGTGCTTTGAGGCATATCTCATATTATCCAAGACACCGGTTTGCTCGGAAAAACAAGAAAAATTCTTCCTTGAATTGTGATAGAGGAGCCAAGATTGGAAGATGAGGAAGTACTTAGTGATTCCCCGTCCTAAAAGTCCCAAGTAGAGGCTCGACAAGCTCATAAAAAAACGAAAGAGTTTCATGGAGGCTTGGATATGATGCGTCTGCCGCCACCAAATCCTAGATTGCCATGCTTGCAAACCCTTAGGAAAACAAAGACCAACCCATAGGTACCCAGACCAAAAAAGCATAAACTTGTGGATCCCAAGAATCAGAATCGAAGGTGAACAAGAAATTCAATTAACCAGAAATTCATCATCTCATCATTTCTTCTAAATCAAAAGTCCCATTCGATTGGAGAATCAGACCTCAAGAAAGAGGTCTAAAGTCGAAGATGAATATATTGGCAACTTCCCAGGTAGCATTGAAATGACTACAACAAGGAGTATCACTGGCTCAAAGATAACATGGTTCCTATTAACTGTCACTTCAGATCCTGATTGTTGGAGACCTCTCAACCGCACTAACTCAAAGATTGCAGTGTCAGTTCGATGTCTTATATATCAAAAGCATCTATCGGGGTATCGCCTACCCAAAAAGGTACTGGTCATTCAAAAGAATGATCCCTCGAAAAAAGTTTTCCTTCCCACCATGTATCAGTGTATACTTCATTGCTATTCACTTGGTACCCCAAGTGAATACCAAAGAGGGGCAACTGTAGACATCCTCTTGAAATTCTGGCTAAGGGAACTCCTAAAAACCTTGATTCTGATATTAAATAACCACACAACCCTAGTAGATCATAGGCAAACTAGACCTAATTTAATTACTCTAAAACTACCCAAATCCTATCACAACTTAAATTAGAGCCCGATATCTTTTCAATGGTCTAAGAATCGCCTGAATCGAACTTACAGATAAAAATATATAATAAATGACAACTTAGTCCCTGTGAGACCCAAGTGTCGGGCCGCAGGCCGGGTTGTAAACCGTCCCAGAAGGTCCATACGCAGCTTGATGATGCAAAAGCGACCTAATGATGCAGTCAACGCATTTTATGATGTAGTAAAGGGGTTTTCTTGAATTAGATAAGGCTAAAACTTCAAGATAAATCCAAAAAATTCCAAAAATAATCCAAAAAAATTAAGAAAAATCACCAACTGAATCTTATAAATACCCCATCTCCTTAACCCAAAATGAGAACGAAAAAGAGACCCCAAAAAAATCCAGTAGAAATTCTCGAAGTTAGAAAAATTGTCAAAAATACCTAAAAATAGGAAATCTTTAGAAAATTTCTAAAAAATTAGGGAAAATCCCAAAAAATCGGAGAAAATCTCTGAATTCATATTCTGGAGATCCAAAAAGCTTAGAAAACTAAGAAAAAATTCTTCTTCAATCCCAAGAAATACCAAGAAAATCTTAGGTAGATCCTACCTAAAATCACCTGCTTTTTCTCCCTGCTTTCGGAACCCTAGGTCTAAGTCAAATAATCTTAGATCTACCAATTCCAGCAAGCAAAGGCATCCAAAAAAAGGAGATGGTGGCGCAAATCAAAGAGCGGCCTAATCCAAGCTCGAAACTCCGGGTTTCGGGTCCCTAGAGGTAAGTATCACTATTTTTTGTTTAATTTAGTTTGTTTTTCTTCATTTAGTTCTCTGTTTTAATTTATTTTTTTTAAAAAATAAATTATTATTAAATTTGATTGAATTTAGAAACATTTTTTGATCAAAATATAGATTTGGAGCTGACGCTGCCAGTAGACTCAGAAAAAGATCGGATCTATATAGATCTGGGACTTCTCTGAGCCCATAATTCAAGCGGCCACACTTTCTCTACCTTTTCAAAAGTAACTCAGTTTTTGTTAATATTTGAGCAAATCTCATCCCAAAAATCGGTCCAAATCGAAACGTAAACATGTATATTTTGTTATTTGCTGGAAATTTCCATACCTCATGTTTCTCCTTGTGTATCATCTCACTTAATACTTTGTGTATGTGTGTGTGCGTGTGAGAGAGAGAGAGAGAGAGAGAGAGAGAGATGTAAATTTTTTTTGAGTGATATTTGTTGTGAAATCGTTAAAAAAAATTTATTTTAGATTTATGGTTGGTTTTCAAAAAAAGAAAAAAAAACAATCTTTGCTTTTTCTGGCCACTTTTGCTCTTTTTTTTTTGTTTCACGCCTCAAAGGCCATTGTAGTCCCACCATCTCACCTTCTTGTTTTCTTTGCTTCTTGTTTTTTTTTTCCGTTTCTTTTGAAATGTAAGATTATCGTCATAAGACTTTGTTATGTTGATCTCTTACTCATGGCCATCACGCCTTCCTGTTTCTTTCCATCAAAAATTTGTTAACTTGTTATTATCTTGGTAAAGCACATTCTTTTTCTTATTTCCTAAAAAGAAGCGGTTGATCTCTTGCTCTTGGCCATCACACCTATCTGTTTTTTTCCATCAAAAATTTATTGACTTGTTATTTTCATCTAAAGAGATAAGGGTTCCATCCATCTTCTTTCTCTACTTTCCTAAAAAGGGGCCCTTCCATTAGTTAAAAAAAAAAAAAAGGCACTTCTTCAACAAAAAAAAGAAGAAAAAGGTCTCTTCTCCTTCAAAAAACAGAAAAGAAAAGAAAAACGAATTTCCTTTAAAAGAGAAACAAAAATAAAAAAAAGAAAAATTGAGGCCTTTTCATTAAAAAAATAAAAAACTAAAATAAATAAATTTTTTAGATTAAAAAATATGTTTTTAAGAAGTCTGTTTCTTTCAAAAATAAAAAAAGGGCATATTTTCCTTCAAAATAAAAATTCCATTCTAAGGCATTTTTCCATTAAAAAGAAAAAAAGATTAAGTTCTTCTCTTGCAATTTAGCATTTGAATTTCTTTTAAAAATCACTTTTGAGGCAATTTTTCTTTCCAAAAAAAAAATGTTTCCCCTTTATTTATTCTATTTTCCTTCTTTTCTTAGTTAAAATTTAAAAAAACAAGAAAATCACTTTTTTTTAGGTCTTTGCCATCTCAAATAAAAAAGCCCACTTTGCTTCAAACGAAAAAGGAAATAATCACTTTTGCAAAAAAAAAAAAAAAAGTTAGTTGTGAAAAAGTTATTTTTATTTTTGTAAGGCCATTCTTTCTACAAACACCCACACACACAAATGGGTGTTTGAGGCCATCTTTCTTATTCACTTAAAAAAAAATAAATTAAGGCCTTTCCCATGTCTGAAAAAAGAAAATTTGCTTTGCAAGAAAAAATTAAACATTTAAAGCTTATTTGGTTTAAAAAAAAAAATCACTTTTACTACAAAAGTGTCTTTTTGTAAGTCATTTTCATTTTCGCAAAATAAATAAGTAAATAATAATAAGAAAAAAAGAGAATCTTCACTTTTTTAAAAATCACCTTTAAGGCATCTTCTTTCGTAAAATAAAATAAAAAATAAAAATAAAAATACTTTGTAATAAAAAAAGTCTTTTTTCCTTTCATTGCTTGTGATTCATTATTTGTTGCTTCTTCTCGAAACAAACATAGCCAAAAAAAAAAAAGAGTGGGTGTTTGAGGCAATCTTTCTTATCCACCAAAAATAAAAAGTATCTTGAGCCATTTTTATTTTAAAATAAAAATCACATTCCTAAAAAAAAACCAGCAAATCTTTTAGGCATTTTTGTCTAAAAAAAAAAAAAAATTTTTTTTTAAGGGCAATCTTGCTTTAAAAAAAAAAACATAAAAAAAAAATTTTAAGGTCTTTCTCATTTCTAAAAAAAAAAAAAGAACCAGCATTTAAACTTATTTAGTTTCAAAAAAAGAAAAAAAATCACTTTTACTACAAAAGTGTATTTTTGTAAGTCATTTTATTTTTGAAAAATTAGATAAATAAATAAATAAGAAAAAGAGAATATTTAATTTTTTTAAAAAATCAACTTTAAGGTATCTTCTTTTGGTTTAAAAAATTAAAATAAAAATACTTTGTAAAAAAAAAAAAGGAGATAATTTCCAGGGTCACCTGCACTCTCTCTCTCGAATTATGCCCTGATCGAGTCACCCTCTACTCGGGGCGTGCTCAACTAGGCACAGGTTGTGCCTGGTTCCACTTTTATTAACTGTTGACCTTCTTAGGGGTTGCTTACCCTTACACCTTCACTGTGCAATTGATCGGTTGCACTCCGACTCAAAGCGCACCTCACTTGGCACGATATGTACTAAGTGCTCACATTCTTTCATTGTGTTTACGTGCTTGCTATTTACTTTTCACTTTTATGCTTCTTTACACACTCTTGCACACAACGGACCAGAGAAGTCTGGGAAACCAACAAATCTTTTCAAAAGCCCCCAAAATCCGGCATTAACGTATTGAGGGGAACCTAGCTTTGAGAGCCAAGGCAGTTGAGACTCGTGTAACTTTAGCTGTGAGCGCCCCTCCGTAATCCTTAGCATCAAAAAAATACAATAGGACTTAGTTGATTCCTTTAGCAGGTGACCAGGAGCTATGTGGGGATCTAATCAGCCTAGCCGCATTTCAATAGTTAGGCGCCTACCCAGACCTTACCTTCTGATAAATTTAGGGCAAAGTTTTCGAGTGCATTGCTTGCTTAGATTAGTCTAAGATCTTAGTCCAGGTTCACGCCCAGTCTGAATTTGAAACTTTCTAGGTCTGAGTCCAAGCTTGTGCCCAGCCTAACCCAGGTCTGAACCAGGTTCACCTCCGAACCTAGGCCCACTTTTGGTCCTAGCCAAGGCTCATGCCTAACCCAACCTTGATCCAATCTGGGTCAACGGTCCAAGCCCAGGCTTGTGCCCAACCTAGCCTAGGTCCGAACAAAGTTCACGGTCAGGTTTGAACCTAGGCCCCCTCTCAGTCCGAGCCAAGACTCATACCCATCTAGTCTAGACTCCAATCTAGGTCCTTGCCTAGGTTTAAGTATAGAGTCGCCTCTAAAATTAGTCTAGGCTCATCCTAGTTTAGGGTCCTAACAAAAACCTATTGAGTGTAGAAAGATCCATCTAGTCCGGTCTTAGATTATGTCTAGATTCAGAGTTGTCCTTAGACGTAGACTAGGTTCACTTTAGTTTAGGGTTCAAACTTAAGTCCAAAAAAAGCTCACCCTTGGTCTAGGCCTCAATTTTGCCTGTATTCAGTCTAAGTTTAGCCAGATTCGAGTCTTAGTCCAACTAGGTCTATTGAGGCTCAAGCAAAGCCTAGTCTAGGTCCATGTCCAAGCCAAGTCTAACCTTCTAGTTTAGCACAAGTCTAGGAGTTATGGCCCAATATCAAAGCAGAGCAAGGTCCAACCTTATGACTTCAACCCAATGTAGATCCAGGGACCCCAGTCAGTCTGAGAGGCAGCTTCATAGTGCTCCCTCACAAATCCATAGCACTCGTGTCAGTGAGCCTAGTCTCGACCCACATAACCATACCTAGTGGTTTGAGCCACCTAATTGGTAACCCTCAGGGCCATGATTTAGAAGCTAAGGCCCAACAGGTTAGTAGGGTTCATAACACCCTGAACAGTCGAGAAGTTAGGCTTGGGGAAATTCTTCAGAACATGGGGGTAGCCTTACATCCAGTCGACATGCCAAGAGTAAGGCCCCGGCCCAGATCCCTGAGTCAACCAATCCCAGCCGAGTTAACCCCGATGTTCAATTTGTAGCCTAACATTCCAGTCTTAGTAATCAGCCAGTTAGAGGGAAAGTGGGTTCACACATAGGTAGGGAAAGTCTATCCAAGCGACCCAGCACTAGTAAAAGTCAAAGTTTTGACCTAACCAGGTATCAAGACAATCCCAGGATGCATGCATACTTTCAAAACCTGTTGAGCAGAGGGTACACCATTCAACGTAGTCAATACAAGCAGGTTAGGTCAGAAGCTCAAGCTATAAGGCATGCCCAACCTGTTGGCCCAACCATGATGATCTTAAGGGTGCTAGCTTGCTAATCCAATCGACTAGTGGCCAAGGGTCTAACTCTATTCATCATTCGAGTCCTGGATTACCTCGAGGACAGACTCCATCTGACAATAGTTATGGCCTCCCTTCACTCTTTTAGTCCAGTGTTGGGCAAGAGAATAGTATAACCCTAGGGTTAGACCATCCAGTCAAGGACATGCAGACCTCACTACCCAAGGCCAGAGGTCTAGTCATCATAGCTGCTCGAGTCATCTATCCCAGTCATCTTATGTTGCAGGCCTTCTTCCGTGGCCAAGTAGTGCAAACTCTAAGTAATGGGTTTGCTCTGGGTGAGTCCATAGGCCGACAACCGGCACACAAAGTTCAACACATTCTCTAGGCTCAATCCTTAAAAGCCTCATACCACAAATCCAAGTTCAACAAACCATGCAACCGAGCCAGGTCACTATTATAACAACAGCTCAATTCACCCACATGAAACATCTTCAAAACTCTTCAGAGAAAATGGCAATATAGGATTTCTCAACTCCTAAAGCCTATGTATAAGAAACTCTAGGATACCTAGAAGATCTAGCAGTAGGGTTTGTGATGCCACAATTCAAAATCAAATTTCCTGGGAAAGAGGATCTTGAGGTACACATCAATGCCTACTTATTAAGGTCATGTTCTCACATAGCTTATCAAAAGAGCCCTAGACCAAGCAACCCCCAACGAAATGTTTAGATAATTTTCCTTCCACTATTGTGGCACAGGGCCAAGATTCGTCACCCTTGGTGAGTTAACTTCCACAAAAAAAAAAGCGGCCGAGTCTCCTTCTGACTTTATAACCAAATTCAGAGAGGTCGCAATGCAAGTCGCTGAAACTCCACCCCTTAAAGCCACGAAGGTAGGCATGGTTTTAGAGAACATGACTCCAAAATATGTCACGTTCTTCAGTAAGGCGCCAGTCCCTTATTCCTTTGACATTATGCTTGAAAGAGTATCACGATGGGAGCGAGCCAAGATGAAGCCAGAGTCTCTAACAACCTAATGATAGTCGACCCTTCACAAGAAGGAGATGGGAATGAGGACACGACCGGTGAAGAACCTCTCAATGAAGAGAGGTAAACTCGATCGAGAAAATAAACCTTCTGCAAACTATCCACGAGAAGAGACAAAAAATTACTCTTATCACATTGAGGATGCAGACTTCCAAACCAAGGGAATTCACTCCCATTAATGAGCTTATGACCAATGTCCTTACGAAGTTGTTTGAAGCAAGGCTCATAGAATTACTTACAGTAACCAGGATTCCTCTCTTCCATGAGGAAGATACATCGCAATGGTGTGATTGACATCAAAATTATGCCCACAACTCCAAGGAATGTCGAGCTTTTAGGAATAGAGTTCAGGACCTCATTGATAAGAACACGATAAGTGTCAGAAAGAAAGAGGCCGATGGCAAAGAAGAACCAAAAACTCTATATGTCTCGATAAACAATTCTAATTTCCACTTGATTAACTCAAAAGAGTCATGAACTGCACCCAAGACAATAGTGTATCCACAATGGCTTTGGACCACAAGAAGAAATCAACTGGAAATTTTGGTAGATGAGGAATAAATCAAGTATAAACTCACTCAAGAGTTAATGACTGAGGATCCTCAAGATCAAAGTAATGAGGATAACCTTAGCTCCAAGCCCATAACCCAAGAAAAGGCAAAAGAAAGGGTCATCACATGTGAAATTCCACTCCAAGATACAATCTCAAAAGTGGTGTAAGAGATCCCCATCATCGAGAATCAAACTGGGGTAGATGATCCCTTCAATCCATACTTCTAAATTCACACAATAAATGATTCACACATGTGTGACAATGAATCAAACTCACAAGAGTAAGATGAACTCGGACATAAGCTCAACCAAGACTCAGAAGTTGTAGATTCTCAAACTCATGGTGACAAGAAAAAGTTCCAGGACAATAACTCAAGAGGAGGCAGAGGGGCAAATTCTTCAAGGCGACCTATTGCTTCAAATTTCAAAATAAGTTGACCTTCTAGAAATTATAAGAGGCCTACCTGGGCTGTCTTCACAAGACTTCCTAGATGATCCACCCATCTGGGACGAGGAATTAAAAGCTGAGGACTAAATTAGGTCACCTTCTCAAGAGGAAATATTTCCAAAGCTTAACTGAGGCAGGATCACAACTCCGATAACCGGGGCACCCCCATATCAAGAAATATCATCTCATCAAGAACAAGTTCCTAACAGAACAAAAAACCGTGCGGGCAAAACCCCATCAAGCTACTCAATAGGGGCAGTCTCCTCTCATGAAGAGAGCACAATGAGGGTAGTTAATGAGAAAGAGTCTTTATTGGTTAACTCTCAACATGCCAAAAGGCCATCCAATATTAACTCAGTCACTCTTCTTGTGCGAGAGTCTCACCCAAGCTCGAGTACTGAGAATGAGCCTACTATGTAATTAACTCATGAAAAGAAAAACAAAATTTGGAATGAAAGAAACAATATAAAAGGAGTTGGGTGATCACTCACCCCTTGCAAAAAAAAAAACCAAATGGGGCATTCACGCCTCAAACTTCAAAAGGCATTAACGCATAATGAGTAGCACAAATTATCCCATTAACGGGAAGGACCTAATGAGAGAGGGATTATGAAACTAAGAGTGATTCATAGTCCCAAAATCAAGGTTCAATTGAGGCAACTCAAAAGATAAATCCAAGGGAAACTCGACAACCGTTGTCAAAGAAATATTGGATGTCAACCTGGGGCAAGGGAAATCAAAGGATGATTGACATTATAACCTCCTGGTTAAGTACCTCGATCTCGCACTCCGGATCTTGATGATCTGACGATACGTATCTCAGGTTTCTAGTGAATCAGGGATTTGAGATCACTTTCTCGAAACCTCGCTCAAGAGCAAGGGCAGGTATACCAACCAATGAAAGAGGAATTTAAGGTGGGTTCGGGACGTACTCGAGCTGGCTCGCGTGGGCGCCCTCTTAGATCACGTCGGAAAGCCCCCCAGCTGCTCTAGCTGATTTGGAACTACCTCCCTTGACCTGCAATCTCTTTATTTTTCTACACAATACTATTATGGTCAATTTGCGAGACAAGTGGGTTGAAGAGACCCACCCTTGTCTTAGGGCATTGCACATCCGTGTAGCTAAGAACGTGAGGGGTTAGAGTGATGAAGTGGAAGGTTCGAACAAAGATCGAAAACATAAAAAAACTTGATGAAGGGACGAGACTAGCTTGATAGCCGTATAGTGACCGACTCGGAGTGGTAGCAAGATAGGCACGGTACTCAGGACCAGCACGACCGCAGTAATACTCAAAACCAAGGCCAATATAATGGTGCTAGGTCAAGTCCACCCTCAATCGATTGAGGAGAAAAAAGAGTGAAGATAAGGAAAGAGAGTGAAAAGAAAGAGAGCGAGACGGCGGAGGGGGAAGAACCCAGACGACAATGGGCACCTTCATTGGCATCATGAGAAGACGTCGTGTCCATCGCGGGTGGCGATGGATTCTGGTGAGGCTCGCGGTGATAGCTCCCCACAAGACACATGGTGCTGGATGTAGAATACGAGAGAAGCCCGCAGAAGGCAATAAGCATCGCTGTTGGCAACGCGAGAAGACAACACGTCCCTTATGGACGGCGATAGCTTCTGGCGAAGCACACAGTGATAACTTCTCATGGGTCACGCGGCAATTGCCTCTCGTGAGGCGCACGGTGATGGGCACAGAGAGGCGTGGAAGGAGCGGGCGTGCGGCGACGGGTTTTGCCGTGACCCTTTACGGACGGCAATGGGTATCGTCTCCTGCAATAGTCACGTGACAGGGTGAAGCCCTCGCGGACGACAATAAGCTTCGCTACCCGCGTTCCTCGCTGAGACATTGAGGATATGTCTACGGACGATGATGAGCAGCGCCGTCTGCCAGTCTTGCAGGGAGATAGAGAATAAAAAAGAAAGAGAAGGAAGTTAACACATGGCACTACCATCGCCATGGGCGACCTGTGAGACTATAGGAGAGGCATGCACAACACTGCCACTACCATGCATGGCCTCTGAGAGGAGCTTAGTCGGAGAAGAGGAAGAAGAAAGGGAGAAAGAGAGAGAAGAAAAGAAAAAGAAGAGAGAGAATATTTACCTCAAACCTAAGGGTATCGATCCAAAAGTTTCTCTCACTTTACTCTCTCTCTCTAAACGTGACACAACAGTGAGAAGAAAGAGAATCTTTATTAAGTAAAAACTCTCTCTTTGTGTATTCTGTGTGTGTGTGTGTGCGTGTTGTCTCTTCTTTTTTGCGTACATTGATGATACGATGTATAGATGATTAAAAGTAATCCTAATTACTGGAAATTAAGATTAAATTTAATTAAAAGAAATTAGAGTACACTGAGCATCCTGTCCTGAGCATGTCGTCATGATCAAAAGAAATTGTGTGCTCGTTCCTTGATGTCTTTCTGTGATTTCTTCATTGGAGTACACTGAGCATGCCGTCACGATCGCGGGACAACAAACGCAGCTCGATTCCGTGCCAGGATGAAGATTTTGCAACTTTGGAATTTTGGCCGGAATCTGGAATTCCAGCGATGGAATTTGTATTCACTTCATTAGCTTCGTGTGCAGAATCCGACCGTTCATCATGCACGGGGTTCGGGTCAGAGATAGCTCAAGACCTTATGCACGCGATGGAATTGGTCTCTCATCGATCGAATTCGCGAACGACATGATTTGGCCACTGGAGCGAGGCACGACACTACTGATTTTCCTACACTTTCTTTATGGATCAACAACTTCTGTCTAGTTTTTCTTCATGCTCGAGTGTCATCATTGGGTGTGCCATATATCGAAACACGCGTCTTGATGAGACAAATACGCCTATAAAATTTGGGCTTGATCCGACCTCGCAAGAGTGAGATATGAGCGTCAAAAGTCACTGGTCATGACTGTCCCTTCAATGGTATTGAGTTGCAGGGTGGCCGCACGGGAATAGCGTGTGGCTCCTTCTGTTTCACTCTTTTTCCTATAACTTCTTCTTAGAGTGTCTGTTCAAGCTGAAATTTGACCCTTGGGGGTTTTCAACTATGTCGGATCCAATGGTGATGGTTCCATAGTAATTTGAGACACCAAAAATGTTGCTCTAGTTATAAGGTCCGTTTCAGAGTGTTAGAGGTTGATTCTGCCGGAAC
This sequence comes from Amborella trichopoda, assembly GCF_000471905.2. Next base: position 1,386,949 of record NW_006498192.1, read on the forward strand.
TGTTTCTCAGTCTGCACTGCCTTCGACATGTCGGAATGTGACGAAACTTGGCAGAAGACTTTTGAGAGATCTCATTAAGATCTTGGCGAGTCCTAGGGCTATTATGAGACTGTCAGAATTTCCACTTTTGCCTAGGCTTTTATTGAGCGAAAGCCCCATGATGATGAAAAATTTCTTCCAACCGCTTGCCCTGCTGAATGTTATGCTTCGAGAGAATCAAGAAGTACAATCATTCGGGAAGCTTAAGGGATCTTGTTGAAATCAGCATCCTCGAGGGACTATTTACGATTCTAAAGTGTGAGGCCTTTGTGGGGACCTCCTTAGATAGGATCAGGCCTATGTGAAGGCCAAATGCTGTGAACATTTGGTCGGTATTGTTCGCTGCTACACCAGGTTTGCTTTTGATGTTCAGGGTATATCTGTGATGGCGAAGAATATCCTGAAGTCTCTGGCAGGTTAGACCCCGCCTTCGTCAGTTTCTTGCCTTCATGATGGCTTTTTAGCGTTTCGAAGGGATCTTTTGGTCATTGTCCTCACCCTCAAGGACTCTTGTTGTTGTTATTGATGTTGAAATTTGGGAGATCTTATGCGGCTCTCACTCCCTGACGAGCCAATTTGTGTTTTTGATTAGATGCTAGCATTTGAGGATTTTGTAGACGTCAATGGAATTATGCCTGTTTGAAAATTGAGTGTCGACTGAGGTGGCGATAGTGTGTCAACCTGTTTTTTTTGTCCAAGCGCCCTTTTACAGGTTTTCACTTGAACATGGAAAGTGGTGCCGTAAAGATGGTTTTCACCAACTTCTATTATTTCTGGGCTCTTTTACCTATGACCTTGCAGTCATGTCCACCCTTTTCATCTGTTTTTGCTCACGATGCCATTTTGGGGTTTCACCGTGCCTGGGTTTTTGTTTCCATGAAACTCTATTACTCATGGTTTCGTGACCATGCCTGTCTGTCATTTTTACTCATGGCGTTCCCTTATCTAGGTGTACACCATGCCCTTTTTTTGTGAAGACGTGTTTAGGGTCATCCCTTCGAGACCTGTGTGAAGCCTTTTAACGTCATGCAGCCAAAACATACACTATAGTTTAGAGTGATACAACTAGACCATAATGGTGCTGAATGGCAGTCTGTAGAGGCCATTGAGTGAGTATGGTAGTAGTTTCGACTCACTTTGGGGAAATGGCACGAGGCTACCTATGAAGGATGGATGGTGGGTGAAGAGTGGTGACACACTAGCTGACGGTGAGTATTGGTGGCGAGATGGCTTGCCATTTTGTGAGCATAGGTGAGACTCACTGGGGAATGATGAAAGATGGTAATGATGAATGGACTCACTGGGGAGGTAATGAAGGTAGTGCGCGCACACAAATGAGTCGGCTAGGGAAGACATGCGCGAAGGTGCACGTAAAGGGCATGTGCGCATATATGAGAGCATATTTAAGGTCATGCCTCCTAGACCTGGGCGAAGCAGTTTAACGTCATGTGGTCAAGACGTGTACTATAGTTTAAGGTCATATAGCTTGGACCATGGTTATGCAGTTTAAAGTCATACGACTAGGACCATGCAGTTTAAGGTCGTGCAACTAGACCTCCGCTACAGTTTAAAGTCATATAGTTTGGACCATGAATGTGTAGTTTAAGGTCATGCAGCATGGACAGGAACTGTGCAGTTTAAAGTCATGCAGTTAGGACTATGACTATGCAGTTTAAGGTCATGCAGCACTGATGTGGGTTGCCATGTGGATGAAGCTCGATGGGGAATAGGTCTGTGAATAGCAATCTGACTCCCTGGGGATAGAATAGTTAAGGCTATTCACAAGCGGAGTGCTTTAGATGAAGATAGTGGCCCTACGAAGAGTGGCAAGTGGAAGCGAATCTTCACTAGGGATTAGGAGGGCCAGTGTGACTCCACGGGAAAATGATGGGGCTTCATGTAACTCCATTAGGGATGACAATTCAAAGTACAAGCGTAACCCCGCTAGGGGTTGAGAAGATAAGCATGGACCTAACTCCCTGGGGATAGTGGGTGGCAATAGGGTGTGACTCTCACGAGGATGTTGATGCGAAACAGACTCATCGGGGATTAAGGGGGTAAGTATGACCTTTTGCAGACATCTAACCCCACTAGAGATGTTGATGAAATACACCTTAGCGAAGAGGTGGTCCATCTCTCAGTTAAAGTTCTGCGTGTGGGCCATTTGTTACGCCGTGCGTTACAGTTTTAGGGTCTTGTAGCTCAGACCATTGCTATACAGTTTCAAAGTAGTATGGCTAGGACCATGCAGTTTAAGGTCGTGCAACTAGATCTTCGCTTTGGACCATGGCGCTAAGCCTTTTAACATCATGTGGTCAGGACGTGCAGTATGGTTTAGGGTCACAGAACTGGACCACGGTGCTAAGCCTTTTAATGTCATGTGGTCAGGACGTGCACTATAGTTTAGGGTCACACAGTTGGACCATGGTCGTGCAGTTTAGAGTCATCTAACGAGGACTAAGAAGTTTAAGGTTGTGCAACTAGACCCTCGCTACAATTTAAGGTCATGTAGTTTGGACCCCGGTCATATAGTTTTAAGTCGTACGATGAGGACTGAGCAATTTAAGGTCGTGCAACTAGACCTCCACTACAGTTGAAGGTCATATAGTTTGGACTATGGGAATGCAATTTAAGGTTATGTAGCATGGATCGTGGCGGTGCAATTTAAGGTCATGCAGTACAGATCGTTGTGTGGTGAAGGAATGCCCCTCCATGGGGAACAGAGCCGTCACTGAAGACTGGACTCCCTGAGGAGTGAGACTGTGGCATAGGGAATGAACTTCCTGAGGAGTCATGACAATGGTCCAGATGGGAGTGTCGTGGCATGATCACGGCACTAAGTGTTGGATGGAGCATGCGGCATTAGGCTTAGATGCTACTTGCACGACGTTAACCACTTGTTGAGGTGCACGACGTTAAATCCTTGACGAAAGGCATGGTGATAACCTCTGGGCGAAGGCGCGTGGCGATGGTCCTTAACAAAGGCACACGGCGATGGCCCTTGACGAAGGTGCGCAGCGATAGCATCTTACGCAGAGCGCGATGATGGCCTTTGGGTGAAGCGCACGGCGATAACCCTTTTGGGTCTCGAGTTTTCACCCACCCCGGCCTAGGCCTAATGTCGTCAGAGGCTGGGGACTGGAGCATCATTTCAACTTTGTCAAGGGCAGTTTGCGGCACTACTGAGTATAAAAGGGGAAAAAACTCCCTTTTACTGTTTTACCGAAGCGTAAAATAGTAGAAGAGATTTTTAGAGAGAGAGAGTCAAAGCTTTTGGGAAAGGATTTTCAGCGAGAGCTTTCCGGCTAAAGCTTGCATAGGCAGGTTGTTAGGAACTTTTCTGGCGAGCTTCAGGGGGTTGCAAGTCCTTGCAGCATGATTGCGAACATTTTCGGGGAGTGCTAAAGCTTTCTGAGCGAGGAACAGGGTTTCTCGGGGCCTTAGAAAGATTTAACAGTGGTGCTTTTGCCGGGGTTTGAGAGTTTCTCCGGTCGTTCCACGATTGAAGGGCGGTTGCAGAGAGTTCAGAGTGCTCTATCGGTCCTCTGGTTATTGGAGGAGAAGAAGGAGGAACAACAGTGGGGCTCATCGGGAACTCAGTGGGATTCTGGTGAGTTTTTGGCGAATTGCTGAAGTGCAGAAGTAGGGAGAAGGGAAATCCGCATGGTCACAGAGAAGTTTTCTACAATTTCTAATGGTTTTCCGCTAACTTTGGTAACGAGTAGAAGGTGGGGAAGGGCTTTCCGGCTGGCGGCGTAGTGCTTTTGTCATGGAGAAGCAACGTCGGTAGGGGAAAGAACAGGGTCATACGGGATATACGGCTGGCGGAGGAGTGTTTCCAACAAAACTTGAAGGGTTGAAAGGTCATGAGAAGGTCGACCGTCAGAGTGGGTAGGTAGTTAGGGAAACCGAAGAAGCGCAAGGGTTAATGCCCTCTGGGAATTGAGGACAGTGGGAACCAAGGTACAACAAGGGCATGTGAGTTGTATGAAACACCGCCTTCGCGTGTCCTTAGGCCACGCTCGATGATAGCCACTTTCGGGAGCATGCTGCTCGCGGGGCTCATGCGGCATTGGCTTGCCCGTGGTGATGGTAGAACGTGGCATTGTGTTGCGCACGACGATGACTGCGCATGGTGTTGAGTCATGTGCGGCGATGACCATGGACGACGATGTCTTGTTGAGTCAAGAGTGCTGGCAAACGAGAAGGCCCTACTGCAGCGGTCTGTTGGAAGCCAAGTCCTCCAGCATAACAGTGAAGTCCATGTTGTTCCAGCATGGGCCTGTTCTTTGGAAGCTAGTCATGCCTCGTCAGATGAATTGAAGCTGACTCGGAAATGGTTGGCTTCTTTTTTTGGCATGTAACCATCCTCTTTGGTGGCACTGAAGCTAACTTCTCCAAGTTTCTTCTTCATGAGGAGAGCATTTCTTTGGTGGGTTTGCTTTTTCTTCATGAGGAAGACATTTCTTTTGTGGGTTTGCTTCTTCTTCATGAGGAAAGCATTTCTTTTTGGCCTGTAACCATCCTCTTATTCCTCAAATGTAAGAGCTTTGTAACTTCCCTAGTAATGGGCTTTTGATTGTAACTTGTAACTCTTTTTAATACAATGAAAGAAATGAACTTCTTTTTGAACTGGCTTAATGTTCTTTTCCATTAATTCTTTTTTTACTGCACGCATCGCATTTTAGGGATACATCAAGGATAATACTTCTTTAGGTATCGTCCATTGATAAGGGGCATTGCCTCTCCTCCATCTGAGTTTGCCAATACATAGGCCTCGTTTGCTGTGACCTTTTTTACTATGAACGGACCTTCCCACTTGGGTTCGAATTTTCCTTTTCGGCACCCATGCATGACAATTAGTCTCATGACTGCTAAGACTAGATCCCCACGAGTGAATGAGCGAACCTTGACATAGTTGTTAAAGGCTCTCTTCATTCTTCCTTGATTGAGCTCGAGGTTCTGCTGGGCCTCTAGTCTCTTTTCGTCAAGGGCATCCAACTCTTGGTAACGGAGCTTGATCCTCTCATCTTCGTCTGTCCCTGATGTATAGCGACACGGAGTGAGGGTATTTGAACCTCGAGGGGTAAGACTGCCTCACCTCCATAGACCAAGGAATAAGGAGTGAAGTTTGTAGCATTCCGAGTGGTGGTGCGATAAGCCCACAAAGCTTCAGGCAGCTTCTCATGCCAATTCTTCTTTGACTTCGAAACTGACTTCTGGAGCACCCGGCACAGAGTTTTGTTGAACACCTCAGCCAAACCATTGGCTCGAGGGTAGTACATAGTCTAGCACTTCCACTCGAAGCCAAACTGGTTGGTTAGGCGATCAACATGTTGGCTTCTAAACTGGGGGACATTATCAGAGATTATTCGATCCAAAACCCCGAATCGGTAGATGATGTGGTGACGCACGAAGTTGGCTACCGCGTTCCCTAGAACCTGCTTGAGGGGGACCGCTTCAGCCCACTTGGAAAATTAATCTGTCGCTACTAGGATGAAGGCATGACCCAAGGCAGAAGGAGTTTCGATGGGCCCTACAATATCCATACCCCACGGGGAAAAGGGCCACGATGTCACTGTAGGGTGGAGAGGCTCCGGGGGTTGATGAATGAAGCTTGAGTGGATCTGTCACACCTAGCATCTCTTACAATAGTTTTGAGCATCAGCCACCATTGAAGGCCAATAATAGCTGAGTTTGTGCATGCGCTTGTAGAGCTTAGGGTTGGGTTGATGCAGACCCTAGATACCCCAGTGCACTTCTTCGAGTAGTTTTCTTGCTTCTTGTGTATAGACCCATCTGAGGAGAATTCCGTCAAACAACCAACGAACGAGAACATCCCCATCGAGAAGGGTGTACTTGGTAGACATTCGTGCCCAATCCTAAGGTAGCCCTCCATGCTTTATGAAGTCCATGATTGGCTCCCTCTAGTCTTCCACTTGTTCGACCTCCACGCAGGGGAGATACCGTAGGGACTAGGTGAGCTGCGAGAAAGTCTGTTAAGGCTTGACCTTTGACTGCCTTCTGTGGTACATACGTGATGTCAAACTCCATCAGCAATAATGCCTACTTGGCCAAATGTCCTGACAAGCATGGCCAGGTCATAAGGAACTTGATCGGATCTGCCTTAGAGATTAACTTGACCTCGTGACCGAGCAAGTAATGGCGGAGCTTCTGTATAGCAAAGATCAAGGCTAGGCACATCTTTTTGATGGGAGGGTAATTCTTCTCGACCCCCTGCAGCCTACGGCTGAGGTAGTCGAGTGTTGTTTCTTTCCCTCCATCATTGTTTTGCTCTAGGAGTGCCCCGAGTGACTCATCAAGGGCAGTGATGTATAGGATGAGAGGCCTTTCTAACATTGGAGTAGAGAGTACTGGTGGGGTAGAGTGCTGTTTCTTTCCCTACATCATTGTTTTGAGCTAGGAGTTCCCCGAGTGACTCATGAAGGGCAGTGATGTATAGGATGAGAGGCCTTTTTAACACTGGAGTAGAGAGTATCGGTGGATTCAACAGGTACTGCTTGATGTCATCGAGTACATCCTGGCATGCCTCATCCCATATGAAGGGAGTGTCCTTCGTCAGCAAGTGTGAAAAGGGTCTGCATCGTTCTGAGAGGTTTGAGATGAACCTTCCAATGTAAGCTAATTGTCCTTGGAGAGACTGCAGTTCATGGAGGGTTGTAAGTGGTGGCATGTCCTAAATTGCCTTGATTTTGATCGGCTCGATCTCTAGTCCTTGATACCTCATGATGAACCCTACGAATTTTCTTGAGCGTAATGAAGGCGCATTTCAAGGGGTTCATCTTGAGTTGGTGACGCTGCAGTCGCTCGAATACCTTTTTGAGATCTTCTATGTGGGCGTCCTTTGTTTCAGATTTCTTCATCAGGTCATCCACATAGCACTCGACCTCCCTGTGGATCATGTCCCTGAAGATGGTCATCATGGCCCGTTGGTATGTGGCGTTGGCGTTCTTTAACCCGAAACGCATCACAGTGTAGCAAAAGGCACCTTTGGGGTCAAGAACGAAGTGGCCTCCTCATGAGCCGTGGAGTCGACAATCATCGCATAGAACGGCAGAGGGAAGTCGTCCTTGGGGCAGACAGTGTTCAAGTCATAAAAATCAATATTGACCCTGATTTGGCATTCTTCTTCTTGACAAGGAAAACATTTGCCAGTCATTTTGGGTATTCACGTATGAATCATGATTGCTTGAGCTTGTTCACCTTAGCATCGATCTGCATCTCGAGGTCGGGTCTAAACCTTCTTGATTTCTGCTTCATGGGTTTGATGGTTGGATTGATACCAAGGCGATGGATAGCAATCTAAGGGTCTTGACCGGGTATCTCATGATAGTGCTAGGCAAAGACGTCCCGATTTGCTAGGAGGAGGGAGATATAACTTTCTTTCTCCTCTGGGGACATTTTTGCTGGGATGAGTTGGCCTCTGGTCGACCTCATCCCCCAGGTTGATCTCTTCAAGCTCATCAGTCGTGGCTTGACTGCCTTCTTCCCATTCTTCTGGAGCTTCCTGAAGTTCCTCATCAGGGGAGTCATAAGGATTCTCATTGACCTCGAATGTAGAAATCCATGATCCTAACATCTCGGCTTCTAGGAGGGGCACAGTGTGAGAGAGGACCGATCTCTGGCTAGTCCAGGCGATGGAAGGGTCAGCTTCGAACGGGGAGTCCATGACCTCGTGACTGGGATAACTTGGTGGTTGCACCGAGCTGGGTGACGCTTCATGCACCTGGATCATGTGGCAAGCCTCATGGGAGTAGGAGCTTGAAGATGGCTCAGTTTTGGCTTAGGCTGTTAGGGTGTGAACGACTGTCGAGAATCCAGCTGCATGGGCCAGCATCTCTCTGAGGTGCTCTTGCTGTGACTTGGTGCGGCTGGTGCCTCCGAACTCTCTGTTTAGAGTGTCAAAGTCTGAGCACCATCGAGCTGCACTTGTGAAAGAAGTAGATGAGAGAGGTGGAGAAAAGTTAGAATGCGCCATGTAGCTTTTTACGTCGTTGCCAGAATTAAACGTGTGCAACGGGTATTTTAGGCCTTGCCCCGGCTTTGACTATTGTGGGGCGCTTTTAGCGTCGTCACCCATATTGGAGGAATCCCAAGCTACTGATGACTCAGGGATGTCAGGCGAAAGGGCATGGCGAGCTGCACTTGGGATGAAGTCTTACAAGATCGACAGTGAGGGGAGAGGCTTGAGAAATTCTTCCTCAACTGGTGGCTGAGGAAGATGATTCCTTTGGTGGGCTGACCTGGGTGCTCGTCGTCTCCATTTGAATCCCTGAGGAGGTGTTTGGACCGTCCTATTGGGCCGGTGAGTAGCCCTAGCTTGGTGGACTGCCTCACGCTTCAAGGACTTGAGCCTACTTCGCCCATGGTAGACTTCTTGGGGCTGAGAGGTCGAGGGCTTTGAAGGGTCCAGTTTATGCTTATGAGGGGCTTGTAGTGTGGATTCCTCTTGAACGAGAGCGACGGCCTGGAAGCGATCTGGGAGAACCGTACAAATTATGTGGCCTTGCTGGACTTTCTCCGCAACTATAGCTTTGAACCCAGAGCACTCCTTGAGTTTGTGGCCCCATACTTGGTGATATGGGCACCAAAGTGTTTTCATTCCTTGGGCAAGACACTTCGGCTGCCTAGCAGGCTTGGGAGTAACGAGACCCTGTTGAAGCATTGCCTCGAAGAGGACCTGCAGAGGGTTTGATCCTGCGTGTCCCTAAGCTTACGTTGGGAGGTATTCTTATACAGGCGGAAGAGGGACTTGAGGGCGTCCTCCTGGGTTGCCTTGAACTTCCTGGCACTACTGCATCTTCTTTGCCAAGATCTCGTGTAAGCCAGTGCATTTGCTGACATCATGGCCTCTATTTGGTGATATGCGCACCAGAGGTTCTCAATTCCTAGAGGCAGGAATTTAGGCTGCCTTGTCGGCTTGGGAGTGATGAGTCATTCTTCGAGCATTATGGAGAAAAATCCATGAAGGATAACGGGTGCCTCATCACCCTCCTGGATCGTAATTGTGTGAGAAGCCTCAGTTGCCCCAAATACTTTCTTCAACTCTTCGAGCTTTATCTGACCCTTGTTGATAAGGGCTTTGATAGTGTCATTGAGCTTATAACAGTCGTGAGCGGGGTGACCTACTCTCATGTGATAGGTGTAATACCTCTCATTTGTCTCTTGCCCACCTGACTCTGCAGTATTGGCCTCCGACAGTTGGATTTCTATTCTAGCAGCAGTCGAAGCAGTGAAGGAGTTCACTCCTTATCGAAGGGGTAAACCTGCTGGGTTCAGAAGTCGTTCCGCTTAGCATTTTTGGGGGGTGGGACCTCATTGTAGGACTGTTACTTGCCCCTGGCCTGAGACGTTTATGCCTTGAAAAGGCCCTGGGTTTGAGGAGGCACGCTCTTAGCGTCAATCACGGTGACAGCTGCGCTGATCACTACTTTTTGGTTACCCCGATTGTTAAAGCGAGAATTTGAGTCGGAGGGTTGCTGACGAGGGCTGCCATGGTATTTGAACAATCCCTCAATACGAACTACCTTAGAGATGAGCTCTGACATGGAGGGTGGATTGGATGCCTCCGAGTAGTTCCAACTCTTCAATTGAAAAAAAAAAAAAAAGAGCGGGTTGATAAGAATAAAAAGAGTTTGATTTTTTCATGGAATGTACATATCAAAATAGGAAATGCGAGCGAGTAAGGCTTGGTTAAGTCTCTTCTAAGGGCATGGTTGAGTCTCCTATGCTACCGTGCAACGGCTTTCGCACTACATGCAGAGCGATCTCGGGAAGCATGTTCCGTCTTTAGGTCTGGACCGCTTCCTTCTCAGTCATAGGAGTGGCATGAAAGTTTGCCAACTCTCTCCATTAGGTGATGAACTTGTCAACCGGCTCACCAGGGTCTTGCATCAAAGTGAGGAGCTCGATGGTTTCCACGTTCCTTTAGACTTCATTGACGTGTTGGTAAAACAACTGCTCCATTTCTTCCCACGTGTGCACCGAGTTCGGTGGCAGCCGAGCATACCACTGGAAGGCTGGCCCTTCGAGAGTCTCAACGAACTGATGGAGGAGAAGTCGCCCATCAGTTGTTGTCTCCATACAAGCCGCTTGGAAGTGGGCAGTATGCTGATGAGGAGAAGTAGTACCATTGAACAGGGGGAGCTTCTACTTTTGGTAGTTTGGGGGAAACGACACTTGTTAATGTACGAAGGGTATGGCTTCTGGTAAAGTGGGGCCTCTTGCATGCCTGAGACCTTGTTCTTGAGGCTATGAGCCACCATGGCATCTATGTCGGTTTGGGAGGCCCCGCGGGAGGCCGAGCTGTCTTAAGAGGCTGGTGGGGGAGTTTGCCTGGGAACTGTGTCCTCACCAGTTGGGGTATCGGTCTCTTGGTGAGAAGAAAGGGACCTGGAGGCTTCTAGGTGTTCCATCTTCTCAAGGATGGATTGGACCATTACCTCGAACTAGTTCATCTGTTCTTCTTGGGTGTCATCCGGATCATTGATCACCATGACACTGACTGTTTCTTCTAAAAGGTCAGAGCCAGGTGGCACAGTGGACTACCTAGGTTGGCGAGTCGTGCGTGGCAAGTCAGTATGCAGGGGTTCGGCTTGCCTCGACTTGACTCGAGCCTTGTATGGCGATCTTGTGCGGACCGGTTCTTGACAGTCTTGGGACCATGGCTTCTGGGCAGTAACAACTCAACAATACTCTTGGACTCGCATAGATTTTGGAGTTCAAAGAGGGAAAAAGGGGTTTCGAGGCAGGAGGTCGTCAAGGGTGATGACCTCAACTGCCTTAGAGGTTTCTTTGGTCAGGATCTGTAGGCCCCTCTTCTGCTTATTCTTGAGACTGTTGTGGAATTCACTCCAAAATCGAGCCTGAGGTCTTGACTGCCTCGCCTTCTTTGAACACGCAAGGGCTGTGTCTATGAGATGGAGTAGGGAGTGGGGTCCAATGACAGAAGGCAACTTGGGTTTCTGCCTTGGAGGCTGGAGGCCTCTGTCTGACATTAGATCACTACCTCGAATCCCTTTTTGAGGCTCGGGTGCACGGCTGACCTGAGGCTGACTCAAGATGGTAATCTTGGGGTAGACCTTTGAGTACCAGGACTCGAGGTGCTTGCCCAGCATTGGAAGAGCGACAGAGGAAGAAGCTAGTCCATGACTCTGCCTGGTCGAGGTCGGGGAGGAACCTATAAAAGTGGTGCGTGTGCACCTTTAGGGTTAACCGTCCGGGTGACTTGGGGGTCGACCTGGGCTCAGTCAATTGGTTCGACCTTGGGCGGTTGAGACCCACGAGCTTGTATTTGTGAGGGACGAGGCGGAAGCTCATCTCTCACAGATTGGAGCCGTGTGTGCTGGGAGCGAGGACGAAGCGGTCGACCCTCATGTGCTCGAGGTGGCATATAACTAATGCTGCCCTGAGCTGTGGAAATCGAATGCATGGCGCATGCAGGGTTCGGCCCAAGAAGGCCTAGCCCTGGATACGAGCTCAAGGCAACATGAAGGTTACCCCTAGATGTGACTCGAGTAGATGGACTACGAGCCCTTGGGTATGTGCGAGGGGTGGAGGCCACATGGCCTCCACCCTTGTGTGCCAAACCTCTAGGTATGGGGGTTCGGAGTGATGAAAGATTATGGGGGGTTGCTTAAGGTGAACCTCGAGAGCGACGACAACTTGCTTGCCTCTCGCAAAAGGGGTCAGGGTAGTCTTCCGGCATACCTTAGCAATTTTTTCGACAAGCAGGGTGCATTTTATGTGCAGTAGCAAATGTGCTACCAATGCAAGGGGCCTTGGTGGAGGGTTCACTAGGGCGAGGAAGCTGGGAGTTAGGGACCTTTAAGTCCCCTCTCGCACAGACCCAGGAAAGAACTTGAGAGCCGAACTGCGAGTAACGACTCAAAAGGAGAGTAGGGATGGAAGCTTGAGCAGTTCGCTTCCCTGACACAGTCACGAGTGCGGGGATAAGGAAGTCCCCCACTCGGATGAACGGATTGAACAACCCAAATGCCATAGAAATTAGTGCATAAAGTAAAACATGATATTTATCAAACGAGAGAGAACCAACTAAGGGGTAGTAAGTCCCTAGTGGAGTCGCCAAGCTGGTTAGGTGCCTCAATGTCGTCCTCCAAATCTAAATGACCTAGTGGCACGTATCTCGGATTTTTGATGAACCCGAGATTTGAGATCGTTCTCTCGGAACCTTGCTCAAGAGCAAGGGCAGGTATACCAACCAATGCGAGAGGAATTTAAGGTGGATTCGAGACTTACTGGGGCTGGGTCACATGGGCGCCCCTTAGATCACGTCGAAAAGCCCCCCAATTGCTTTAGCTAGATCGGAATCACCTCCCTTGACCTGTAATCTCCTTGTTTTTTTTACACAATACTACTATGGTTAATTTGCAAGACAAGTGGGTGAAAGAGACCCACTCTTGTCTTAGGGCATTGCACATCTGTGTGACTAAGAACGTGAGGGGTTAGAGTGATGAAGTGCAAGGTTCTAACGAAGGTCGAAAAAAGAAGAAAATTTGATGAAGGGACGAGACTAGCTTGATAGCTGGACAATGACTGACTCGAAGTGGTAGCAAGACAGGCATGGAACTCTGGACCAGCACGGTGGCAGTATTACTCGAAACTGAGGCCGAAATGGCAGTGCTAGGTTAAGTCCACCCTCAATCATGTGAGGAGAGAAAAGAGAGAAGAGAAGGAAAGAGAGCGAAAAGAAAGAGAGTGAGACGGTGGAGGGGGAAGAACCTAGACGACAATGGGCATCTCTGTTGGCATTATGAGAAGACGTCGTGTCCATTACAGACGGCGATGGCTTCTGGTGAGGCTCATGGCAACAACTCCCCACAAGACACACGACATTGGATGTAGAATACGAGAGAAGCCCATGGACGGCAATAAGCATAGCCGTTGGCAACGCGAGAAGACAACACATCCCTTGCAGACGATGATAGCTTTCGGTGAAGTGCACGACGATAACTTCCAATGGGTCGCACGGTAATTGCCTCTCGTGAGGCGCACGGTGATAGGCGTACAGAGGCGTGGAAGGAGCCTACGCGCGGCGAGGGGTATTGCTGCGACCCTTTGTAGACGGCGATGGGCATTGCCGCCTACAATAGTCATGCGACAGAGTGAAGCCCTCGCGAATGGCAGACGGAGAAGAGGAAGAAGAAAGGGACGAAGAGAGAGAAGAAAAGAAAAAGAAGAGAGAGAATAGTTACCTCAAACCTAAGGTACCAGTCCAAAAGTATCTCTCACTTCACTCTTTCTCTCCAAACATGAAACAACAATGAGAAGAAAGAGAAACTTTATTAAGTAAAACCCATCTCTTTGTGTATTATGTGTGTGTGTTGTCTCTTCTTTTTTGCGTATAATGATGGTACGATGCATATATAGAATTTGCCCCAAACATGGGTGGAAGATCAAAAGTAACCCTAATTGCTGGAAATTAAGATTAAATTGAATTAAAAAAAATGAGAAAATAAGGTACAAAATGATAGATGTGCCCCTTCCTAACAATTTTTGAAATTTCAGAACAGTCGCTGTGTTACCCTAGAACTCGCGTGATCATGCATGGATGATCTGGGTTCTGATGCTTGGTTAATTGAAAAATGACTGTTTTCTTATAGGGCTCGGCATGGCGATCGATTTGATATCAACTTCGAGCTATGGATCGTGTTTTTAGGGTACGATCATGTGACTTGAAATTTGAATAAATCTTGAAACTTTAGATCGATTGTGTACTCGTTCCTTGATGTATTTCTGTGATTTTTTCACTGGAGTACACTGAGCATCCCGTCACGATTGTGGGGCAACAAACGCAGCTCGATTTCGTACCCGGACGAAGATTTTACAGCTTTGGAATTTTGGTCGAAATCTAGAATTCTGGCGACAGAATTTGCAACCACTTCATCGGCTTCATTTGTGGAATCCAACCGTTCATCATGCATGGGGTTTGGGTCAGAGATAGCTCGAGACCTTACGCACGGGATGGAATTAGTCTCTCATCGATCGAGTTTGTGAGCGACGTGATTTTGCCACTCTGGCGAGGCACGACGTTGCTGATTTTCCTGTAATTTCTTCACAGATTAGCAACTTCTCTCTAGCTTTTCTTCTTGCTTGGGCGTTGTCATGAGGTGTGCCACATATCAAAACACTCGTCTTGATGAGACGAATACACTCATAAAATTTGAGCTTGATTTGACCTCGGACATGTGATATATGAGCGTCAAAAGTCACTAGTCGTGACTGTCCCTTCAATGGTGTGGAGTTGCAGGGTGGCTGCATAGGAATAGAGTGCGGCTCCTCATGTTTAACTCTTTGCCTATAACGTATTCCTAGAGTGTCCATTCAAGCTGAAATTTGACCCTTGAGGGTTTTCAACCATGTCAAATCCAATGGTAGTAGTCCCACAACAATTTGAGACACCAAAAATGTAGATTTAGTTATAAGGTCCATTTCAGGGTGTTAGTGGCCGATTCTGTCGGAACTGTTTCTCAATCTGCACTGCCTTAGACATGTCGGAATGCGACGAAACTTAACAAGAAACTTTGAGAGATCTTTTGAAGATCTTGGCCAGTCCTAGGGCTATTATGAGACTGTTAAATTTCTACTATTTGCCTAGGCTCTTATTGAGTGGGGGCCCCGTGATGATGAAAAATATCTTACAACACCTTTCTGCAGCCTGGATAAGGGAAATATGTTAAGAATTTGAAATTGTGAAAACCCCTGAAGTTAAGTAGCATGACAAGAAAATCCAACTCGAGTTTCAAGCTTGTGTAACTCACCAACGTCTCACAATGAAAACCCTAAGATGAAAATGCCCAAGGTGGGTGAACGGAGAGCGCAATGTCTTGGAGGGGGAGTTGGTGTGTCCTCTAACCACGAGACATCAGAATGAAATTTAAAATGTTTGCATTCTCTTTGTCACTCACCTGCCCCTTGAAGGACAGGGAGCATCAAAGAGTGTTTACTTCTTTGCCACTCACCTGTCCCTCGAAAGACAGGGAGTGCCAAAGAGGGCCAAATGTGGACATCCCATTTTTAAAACTGCCAAATTATGTGATACTCTTGAACCCTTAAGACCATACTATCCCAGTAAACCCCCGAACCATAGACCATCACAGTCCGTAAGCCCTATCCTATGATCCAGAATCCTGCAAGACCATTTTTTTAGTAATAAATCAACTAAAAATAGCAATACAACCTATTTGTATCTCATTTTTGGTAGGCAATATCACAAAAATGCAACTACTAATTTTGGTTAGATTTGAGCTCCCTTTGATCCCCTAAATAAAAATTTGGCTCGCAAATCTGCTTGAAATTTGTATATATTCATTCTAGTATGATTTGATCTATACAAACACATTTTATGACCCATTTAGGGTGGACTTTGTTAACCTATAGGCTAGGAAATCTGAGAGCCGGAGAGCAATTCTAAGATCTAGAATTGCTCTCTGGTTCTCAGATTTTCTGGCTTACGGGTTAACAAATTCCAACCCTAATGGGGTCACAAAATATGTTTACATAAAGGCACAAATCATACTAGAATGGATTTATACCAATTTCAAGCAGATTTACAAGCCAAATTTCCATTTTGGGGGTCAAAGGGGGCCCAAATCTGACCAAAATTAGCATTTGCATTTTTTACAAAATTGCCTACCAAAAATTAGCTTAAAAAATAAGTTGTTTTGTTATATTTACTTAATTTATTACTAAAATAATGATCTTGCAGAATTTTAGATCACAGGATAAAGATCATGGACTATGATGGTCTATGGTTTGGGGCTTTACTGGAATAATGTGATCCTAAGGGTTCAAGAGTATCATAGAATTTGCCAGTTTTAAAAATGGGGTGTCTAAAATCTCCCCTATTTGACACTCCATGCCCTTAGAGGGACAGGTGAGTAGCAAAGAAGTAAACATTCTTTGGCACTTTATGTCCTTCAAAGGGCGGGTGAGTGTTAAATTTTATCCTGACGTTTTGTGGTTAGAGGGCATACCAACAATCTCTCTAAGACATTGTGCTCCCCACTTACCCACATAGGGCATTTTCATCCTAAGGTTTTCGGCGTGACATGTTGGTGAGTTACACAAGCTTGAAACTCGAGTTAGATTTTCTGGCCATGCCACTGAACTTCATGGGTTTTCACAATTTCAAATTCTTAAACCTGGAATTTTCTTTGATTCCCTTAGGGTTTCATAAGGTGGTTTTTCTTGTTTAGGAAAGGGTTTGCTTGGTCAATTCTAAAGAGAGAGATGAGGCGACAACATGGTAATCATCATAGAAGAGTGTCCAAGCTTCTTCGTTTTTAAAAGTCTTTTTAGAAATTTTGAAAACAAGGGGGGGGAGTTTTGAAATAAAACTCAGAGCTCGGGACAATCACGATTTAACAAAGAAATCAAAGCTTTTTGAAAACACAAGGCATATAATGAAAATTTTGAAATGAGAAACATAATTTGAAAAACAAATTTTTCGTTAGAAGTTTTAGCTCTTGCAACAATAGTGCCTTCTAAGCAGTTTAACAAAATGCAACGATGGATAGGATAGTTAGCAGTTATACTCATACAACCATAGAGTGCTTTTTAAAAGAAAATTTTTGCAATGAAAAATTTAAGATTTTTGTTTTTAAAAAAATGTGGGTCTTACAGTTTAACCACTTGTGACCACTTTGGTCGACCCCATATGAGTGTGGTTGATCCTTGCTTGAATCTTTAGAACGAGAAATCATCAAGTATTTCTTTATCTTCGAGCCTCAGCTCTTGTATTTCAATTCAAATGAGAGTTCTCTAGAGATTTCGAGCAAAACATGGTTTTGAAAATATAGGATATTGCCCCCGGGTGTTCAGAATCTCTTTTGAATTTCTGACTTCGTTCCTCCACCATTCACCTTTCGAAGTCCAGAAGATCGAGGTCTTTAACAATGTTCCATCAGGCTAATGCTCATTGATTTTTCTTTTAACACCCTTCTGACTCAGGAAGAAGGAAGAGAATATGTTTAGTGAGAAAAGACTTTGGCTAATAGAAGGTAATGAGAGAACTTCTTCTTTTTCGTTGCTCCCGGGGTCCCTTTCGAGTGTTCAGCTCAGTATCCTTTTTTTCAATGCTTGGGGTTCCTTTTAAATTAAGTCCAACGGATTTTTATTTATTTATTTTTCATCACTCCAAGGTCCCTTTCAAGTGTTCAGCCCGGTTGCCTTTTTTCCAACTCTTGGGGTTCCTTTCGGATCTTCAGCGTAACAAAACTTTTTCTTTTTTTTTTTGAAGATGACAAAGGAGAAGGAGAAGAGTCAGTGGAATTTTTCTTTCTTTTCTTTTTTTTGGAATTTCTCTTTAAGACTATGTTAGAATTTTGATCATCTTTCTCTTATCCAGGTGGCAGGGAGGTTCTAATATCAGTTATCCTCTGATTTCCCTTGCCGCAGGTTGGCATCCAATATTTCTTTGACAATGGTCGTCGGGTTCTCCTTGAATTTGTCCTTTGAATTACCCCAATTGAACTTTGATTTTGGATTAAGAATCACTTTTAGTTTCCTAATCCCTCAATCTTTTGTGAGGACGGACAAGCTCATTAGGTTTTCCTCGTTAATGAGATAATTTATGTTACTCATTAGGTATTAACGCCTTTTGAAGTTTGAGGCGTGAATGCCCCATTTGGTTATTTGCAAGGGGTAAGTGATCACCCAACTCCTTTTCGATTGTCTCTTTCATTCCAAATTTTGTGCTTCTTTTCAACAGTTAATTGCGTAGTAGGCTCCTCCTTAGTGTTCAAGCTTGTGTGAGACTCTCGCACAAGAAGGGTGACTGAGTTAATATTGGATGATCTTATGGCATGTTGGGAATAAGCAAACAATGGGTCAATCTCATTAATTGACCCTGTTGTGCCTTTTTCATGAGAGGAGATTGCCCCTATTAGGTAGTTTGATGGGGTTGCCCCTGTAGGGATTTCTATTATGTTAGAAACTTGTTCTTTATGAGATGAACTTTCTTGATATGGGGGCGCCCCGGTTATCGAAGTTGTGCTCTTGTCCCACTTAAGCTTTATAAATCGCTTCTCTTTAGGAGATTACCCAATTCGGTCGTCAATATTTCGTTCTTTATCCAGATGGGCGAATCATCCACAATGTCTTGTGAAGGTGGCCCAAGTGACCCCCTTATAATTTCTAAAGGTTCGAGTTCTTTCGACTCTAGTGGAGGTGTCAAATCTTTTGGAATAGTCAAAGCTAGGCTCTTTGCTTCTCCATCATTTATAACTGAGTTCATCTCAAAGGGTGACTCTATTAAATGTTCTAAGCTTTGTTCCTCATTGAATATAGGTGGGTTGGTGAGGAAGTCTGGTGAAGGTGATCCAGTGGCCCTAAGAGTTCTAAGAGATCAGCTTCCTGTGTTTTTTTGGGGAAATATGTTTTCTTAAAGAATTTGTTCATTTGTTTCCTTAAGAGTAATAATTCCAGAACTAATGCATTCTTCACCATCATGAACTGGAGACCATTAGCTTCGAAGCCTTAGTTGAGCTTATGCTCGATTCTATTTTCCTTTTCCAAGTTTGATTAATTCTCACACGTGTAAATCATTTATTGTGTTAATTTGGAAGTACGGGTTAAAGGGATCATCTGCGCTAGTGTGATTCTCGATGATGGGGACTTCATGTGCCACCTTTGGGACTGTATCTTGGAATAGAATTCCTCATGCGAAGACCATTTCTCTTACTCTTTCTTGGGTTATGGGCTTGGAGCTAAGGTTATTTTCATGACTTTGATCTTGAGGATTCATAGTCGTTAACTCCTGGGTGAGCTTATACTTGTTTTGCTCTTCATCTACTGGACTTTCCAGTTGATTTCTTCTTGTGCTCTAGAGTTTCTGCCATCAGCCTCTTTTTTGATGCGTATTGTGTCGTTATCAATGAGGTCCTGAACTGCATGCCTGAAAGCTCGTCATTCTTCAGTGTTATGAGCATAATTTGGATGTCAATCACACCATCGAGATGTATTGCCTCTATGAAAGGGAGGAATCTTGGCTACTGTAGGTAATTCTATGAGCCTTTCGATAAGCAACTTCTTAATGGCATCGATCATAGGTTCATTAATGGGAGTGAATTCCCTTGGTGTGGAAGTCTGCATCCTCCACATGGTAGAGTATTTTTTAGTATTTTCTTTTGAATGGTTTGCAGAAGTGTTGCTTTTCTTGATCATGTTCACCTCTCCTTCTTGAGAGGGTTCTTCACCAATCGAGTTATCAAGGACTATGACCTCATCCTCCTTGGCCGGTTCACAATGTGCTAAACTTTCTAGCACAGTGTCAAACAAGTAAGGGACTGCCCCATTGCTGAAGAAGGTGACATATTTTGAAGTCATATTATCTAATGTCATGCCTACTTTCGCATATTCAGGTAGTGGGGTTTTGATGACTAGCATAATGGCCTCTTTGAATCTGGTTATAAAGTCAAAAGGAGACCTGCCCGACTTTGTTTGGTGGAAGTTAACTCACCAAGGGTGACGGGTCATGGCCCTATCCCAAAATAAAGGGAGAAAAATTGCCAGAACATTTCGTCAAGAATTGCCTGAGGGTTATCCTTCATAAATTTCTGGTGCCACATCAGGGGCTCTTCTGATAACCTATGTCAGAACATGACCTTAAGTTGGTTAGATAGGTCTCGCAGTGTATGAACAATTAACAAATAGGAGTCAATGTGTGCCTCAAGATCCTCTTTCGCAGAAAATTTATTTCTGAATTGTGGCATCACAAACCCTACCAGTAGATCTTCTAGGTATCCTAGAGTTTCTTGTATATAGGCTTTAAGAGCTGAGAAATCTCTGATGCACATCCTCTCTAAAAAGTCTTGAAGGCATTTCATGTTGGTGAATTGGCCAATTGGTATCGGTTGCATGGTTTGTTGAACTTGAGTTTGTGGTATATGGCGTGCATAAACTGGCTGTTCGGCCCATGTAGTAGGTTGCCCCAAGGATTGAGTCCGGGGAGTGTGTTGAACTCGGTGTACTAGTTGTCGGTCTATAAACTCACTCGAGTTGAATTAGGCCAGAGCTGACCCGTCACTCGTAGGTTTGCACTACGTGACCACGCATGAAAGCCTGTAGGATAGGTTCACCATTTAATTGAGATGCACGACTCAAGCTACTATGATGACTAGACCTCTGACCTTGAGCAGTGTGGTCTGTCGATCCCTAACCTTGACTGGATGATCTAACCCTAGGGTTAGGATATTCTCTTGCCTCAGCATTAGACTGAAAGAGTGAAAGAAGGTCATAACTACTACCAGATGGAGTCTGTCCTAGAGGTAATCCAGGACTCGAGTGATGACTAGAGTTAGACCCTAGGTCTTGAGTTGGTTGAAAAGGCAGGCTAGCATCCCTAGGGTTATCCAAGTTTGAGCCAACAAGTTAAGCATGCCTTATACCTCGAGCTTTTGACCTAACCTGCTTGGATTGACTATGCTGGATGGTGTACCCTCGGCTCAACAGGTCTTGAAAGTATGCATGCACCCTAGGACTGTATTAATACTTGGTTTGGGTCAAAATTCTAACTTTTACTGGTGCTGGCTTGCTTGGGTAGACTTTCCCTAACTGTGTGTGGACCCACTTGCCCTCTAACTCGCTGATTACTAAGACTGGAATGCTGAGCTACTAATTGAACATCAAGGTTAACCCAACTGGGATTGGCTGACTCAAGGATCTAGGCTGGGTCCTTACTCTTCGCATGTCGATTGGATGTAACGCTAACCCCCATGTCCTGGAGGATTACTTCAGGCTAAACTCCTGGACTATTCAGGGTGTTAAGGACCCTACTAACATGTTAGTCCGCGACTTCTAAATCATGACACTGAGGGTTACAGATTGGGAGGCTCAGACCACTAGGTATGGTTTTATGTGGGTCGAGACTTGGCTCACTGACACGATGTTATACATTTGTGAGGGAGCATTGTGACGGTGCCTCTCAAACGAACTGGGTTCCCTGGATCTTGAATGGGATCGAGTCATAGGGTTAGATCTTGCTCTGCTTTGATCTTGGGCATGACTCCTAAACTAGTGCTAAACTAGAAGATTAGACTTCGCTTGGACATGGACTGAGACTAGGCTTTGCTTGAGCCTCAATGGACCTAGTTGGACTAAGACTCGAACCTAGCTAAACCTAAACTGAATACAGGTTAAACGGAGGCTTAGATCAAGGGTGAGCCTTGTTTGGACTTAGGTTTGAACCCTAAACTAAGGTGAAGCTAGTCTAGGTCTAGGGACAACTCTGAATCTAGACATAATCTGGGACCAGACTTTATGGATCTTGCTATACTCGATGGGTTTCAGTTTGAAACTTGAGCTAAGATGAACCTAGTCTAGTTCTAGAGGCAACTCTATACTTAGACCTAGGCTAAGACCTAGACTGGGATCTAGACTAGATGTGTACGAGTCTTGGCTCGGATCGAGAGGGGGCCTAGGTTGGGACCTGGGAGTGAACTTGGTTCAGACCTAGGCTAGGTTGATGTGGGGTAGGATTTCTAGAACATGGGTCCTTGTTACACTACCAATCACTAGCTTTATTAGCTGGATGCTATATGGATTATTGTTTGCTCAAGTGATAGAAACATAGTTTTATATGCTTGGAACTCTTATGGAATTGTGGCTCTTTTGACATGAATATCATCACCGTGTTGTCGTAGAAAATCCTTATTACTTCACAATGCACAGGGTGAAGGTGAAGTTGATTAAGAAATTATGGCCTCCGTGACTGCTAAACAGCACGCCACATACTCTGTCTCCATGGTGGACAATTTCACCACATCTTGTTTCTTTGATTTCCAAAAAACTCTATCCCCTCCAAGCATGAACACATATCCAAATGTAGAGTTCACATCATCTGGATCCGTGAGATAGTTTGCACCTGTATATTTGAATATCCAAGTAGTTAAAAGAAACGTGGGACTGTAGCAGCTCCCACTCAATTATTGCACATATAACATATATATTCTCAACATTCTTATGCCTATATCATGAGGTAGCATAACAAGTTTCATGGAATATATAATTTAATACACGTT
Organism: Amborella trichopoda; assembly: GCF_000471905.2. The sequence continues at coordinate 1,409,049 of NW_006498192.1, forward strand.
GGTTTCACAATATGCAAAACCTTCATGAACCACAAAAGTTCAACCACACTAGTCGTCTTGGTAGTAAATCCATACAAACCAAGTTATCTAACTAATATAACATGTGTCAAGGAAGCCTAACAAGATGGCATTCCTACAACATTTCCTATGGTTCAAGGTCTTAGGTAATCGAGGATTCTAAATTATTAGAAACATGGGTCAAGGCATATGGGTATTTAAAAAAAAACAGTGCATGACAATTTTTCTCCCAATTTTATAAATACCTTCAAGACACAATGTTTTTTTCTTTAATAGAAAAAAAATTGACTTGGTATATATATATATATATATATATATATATATGTCATT
>NW_006498192.1:1410262-1436538 GCF_000471905.2 Amborella trichopoda
AGTATATATATATATATATATATATATATATATGCATTCACAAGCAATAGTTAGATAATAGAATGACGATTTAAAATGATTTTTCATAAAGACTTAGTGGACCTTGCAAGACTATGTGTTTTTTTTTAAGACCATATTCATAGAGTTGGTTCTTCTCAAATCATTCACTTTAATTTTAAAATACATGCTTAGCCTTCATAAATCATTTTACCGAATTTACCTTTAATTTTCTACTAAGTCAAATTCATGGCCACAAAAACAAATCATTAGTACCATCTTATGATTTTATCCAAAGTAAAGCATGACTAAAGAATGGCTATTTAAAGCCTCGACAAAATGTATCCTTTTTGGCAAATATGGAGATTTTATCAAGAGATTTTCATCACATGCAATACATCATATTATAAACATTATTGAGAGGATGGTCACTAAGACTAAGTTCCATCAGAATAATCCCTTCGTACTTACATATTTGAATGAGCCACCCCCATCTCTCGTGTTTCATACTTAGGCTTAAAGCCCTTTATCAAACCACTTCTCCATGTGTATCATTACCTTAAGTAGTTCATACTCAAACACAAGGAGGTACAAAAAACATAGGGTTTTCAAAACTGGCCCTTTCAAATTTGTTAGCACCTATCACCTAATGTCCGTACAATTCATACATATTCATAAAACAAATAGCCAAAAACTAAAGATGTATATGAAGCTTAAAATAAAAGGGTTACTAAATCCTATTGTCTTATATGATCTTACCATGTAATATAGGATAAATTTCATACCTCAAAACCATATAGTGTGGTACCTGGGCTTTCTTGATTCTTTACTCTTACTTGTTGACAAGCTTTTTCGATCTTGGAAGAGCACGTAACTGATGGAGAATATATTGTTCATCGGTTTCACATGTCATAAAGTGTTCATTTCTTCAACACTTGGATTCTCCCTTTCTCACACAGTGAATAAATACTATTTTTCATCCTATTATTTAAAATATCACAAATTCAATTCTGCCACTAATCTTTAACATTTCCTTGCTGCCACCAAGTCTCTCTTTGTATCTCTTCATTTTGAAGAAACCAAGATGCTTTTATAGTATTGTGTTTCTTCTTCTTTTTGCTATTCCCATATCGAATACTCTTTATATAAAGTGTCATATCTCGCCATCTCTGTATTACCTCGCTTTAAAGTTTTATTATAATAAACTATTCTCATGGCACACTTTAAAACCTTTTTAAATGAGCCCAAAAAGGTCTCCATAATTACGAATCTAAAGATGTGTCTTAACATGCCACATCTTTTTAATTTACAGCAGAATAGAACATGAGCATCCCATAATAAAAATATGATATCTCTCAACTTATAAAGAGTTTATCTCCGAATCCTTTTGAGTATTAAAATATACTAAAAAATATAAAATAGTGCTCAGTTTCATCCGTAGATCATGCAATGTAGTGAGTCTTCGTCGAAATGGCTTTTCCATCATAATGCAATTATCTCAGCAGAAAATTAGGTTGAGCACATCTCAAGAAAAAATTTGTTTCTTTCAATCCTCAAAGAATTTCTTCTTGAAATATTTTATGTTGAAAAATCAACTCCAAACCAAATCACAACATTATGGTGTGAATCCCAAATAGTATTTTTTTTCATAGAAATAAATAAGTGACATTCATATCACAACAATAAATCATACTGCTGAAGTTTAGGGTGATCACTATCTAGTAAAATCATCTCTTCTCTCTACTCTCATGGAGTTTCTCTTTCAAACCAATTTTGTTTGAAAGTAGACACATAATGATAACACATATATTTCTATAACCAATTTTATTTGAAAGTAGACACATAATAATAACACATAAATTTTCATAAGTCTCATATGACTCTGTTAAGCAGGCTTGATAAATATAGTTATTCATGTCTCAATGAAGAGTATACCAAATTGCGAAAAATTCAAGATTACCTCTCTTTAAACCAAAATTTTTTTTCTCCCTTACCATAGATATTTCTCTCTCAAATAAATTTTATTAGAAACTATACTTAGAATGAAAGACTAAAACCTTTGTGTGAACGATAAAAAATTCTGTTAAGAATAGAAATAAAATCCTGACTTCCAAGTTATAGAAATAGTTTTCATTGCAGAAAAAAGTACTTCCACACCTTTCAATAAATTGATCATATCTTTCAAACCAGAAATAATTTCTTGATGAAAATTTTTTTGTTTGAAAGTAGACTCAATTTTATGAGTCACAGTAAAATTTTAGTAAGAAATAAAATCATATGATTGGTGGGAAAAATCACGGAACCCAATGGACAATTCCTGGATTTTGTAGATTCAAAACTGATACCCTTCATTGTTGAGTCCATAACATTCAATTCCCTTAGGATCTCCCACTGAAAGTTTGCAGGTAGATCCTACTCTTAAAGACACACAATATCACTGAACTGTACAATAAAAAAATACTTCATTATCTTCTTCATATCACTACTCCAAAATAGCCCAAAATACCAATTATGCAGAGTGCTTTTTCGGTGTTGAAATATTTCAATAATTCTTTACCGTGGGTGTATTTCTAGACCACAAAGGTCATTAGCTTTCTTATATCTCATTCCCAAGCTCCATCTAAACTCACTAAAGAGAAAAAACAACTAATAGCATCAAGTATAAATGACTTTGATACCAATAAAAAAAAGACCTATGTGATATTTTACTGAGGAATAATATATATATATTTTTAATTTCACCCCTTTATTTTGGTAAAAGATCACTTACAGGTGGTCATATTACAACAACATTACTTCAAAATAAAATCAACATAATAATAAATTAAGATCTTAAAGCTTGATGCCTTTAAAATAACTATGTACTATGCTTGAGAATAAAAGATAAGATTACAAGAAATAAAAGAGAAGAGTGCCAGAGATTACCTCAACCACGTTTTTTACACCCCACACCAAGTCACCATCATCCGATGACGTAGGATTGACGATCTTGCTTCAATCTCAAATCGAAAAAGTAAGTTTAAGCTAAGTCACACCAATGGAACATGAACCCTTTTGATCACAAACTCAAACCTTAAGTGAATTCCCTTAGCAACCTAGTTTGAGAGAGATGAATTCTCTTTTTGCTAACCTTAAAAATCTTAGCCATCAATCCATAGTTGAGAGATGGGAGAGAGAAGAACCCCATAGCTTAAACCCTTAGCCCCTTTTTACAATGTGGGAGAAAGAGATCAAACATGAGAGAGATAAACTTTCTTAAGAGAGAAATTTTTTTTAAGAGAGAGAGATATATATAAAGATAAGGTGTAGAGATTTTTGATTGAGACAATCCTTTTTTTATAGGTTTGAACAAGATTAAGGTTTCTGAGGGTTTTTCTTGGCTTGCCTCTTCTTGCGGATTGAACATGGACCGTCGATCAAGGGTGACTTGTGGGGTGAGAGATCTAAGCCATCCATTCCATAAATGTGCCATCAACATTATAGAAGGTACATGAACAAATTTTTCCCTTTTCTAAACCATTTTCCCATCAATAAAAATTAGATAAAATAAATTTAATCAAAATATTGTGCATACTATAAAATAACATAAGTCTACTCAATCTTTCCACAAAATCTTTTGAAGATAAATCAAGTCAATATTTAGTCAATAACTTCCAACCATATGGCCACATGCCATATCACAATAAAAATAGGAAAGAGAATACGGGTGGGGCGTGCCACCCAAGGGAGGCACTCGTGGGCACCTGGTAGGCCCATGTGCACAATAGGCCCCATGGTATTTTTATATTTTTAAAATAAATGAAAAATTATAATATTATTTGAATATTTAAACAATTGTAAAATCAATATCTTTAATTTTAAAATCTAAAAATTATAAATAAAATATCCAGTGGTTTATAAAAATTCAAATAATAAGTCTAAAATAATTTTTATCAAAAAACAAACACAATTAAATTAATTTGATGGGAAAATGATCCATATGGTTTAGGAATTGAATCAACAATCATGGGGCACTCCACCTTTCAACTGTGGTCTACAGACCAAACTTGCTTTATTAGACCGATCTAGTGTTTCCCATGACCCATAGCCCCAGCCGAGGCTCATTAGTGGGTTACCAAAGTCTGGCCGATGAGCCAAGGGGTTGTAATCACAGTTTGTGGATCACAAGTCATCCCCTAGAGACGAGTCAAGGTCACCTAGACCTGATGCAACCACAACTCTATGGCGCATAGAGGTATATCTCGTACATGCATACGTTTCACCTTGAAGGGTGGATTTTTTGCTTTCCCAAATGATCTATCGATATGCATGCCGTGTGATGGCACATGGATAAGGCTTTGGCCCCTGTCTCTGTAGGCCACCATCACACACAATGTCTAAACAATCCCTCGGCTCGCTCATCTGGGCATATGCTCTGACTTCATAAAGGGGTAACCCATTAGAACCCTTCTTGATTTGTTCTTTATTCCCAGGTAACATAGGTTTTTCCCAATCGACAGACCTAGATAGTCAAACACAGACCGGTATCAACAAACATTGTTTGCTTAGTATAATCCATGAGGGACCACACTCCCACTAACTTCATGTTCCATTATATCATTTCATTTTACAAGCACTCATAGGGCCACATAAACCAAACAGGGTAAGTATATAAAATAAACTTAGGAAAAGAGCTCAGGCTTAATTGGTTAGTGCTTGACGATTTGGATCACTACATCCTAGGTCCAATTCCTACCAAGGGTAGGGGCCTATCACCTCTGACTCACCCAAAAAAAAAAAATGATGAATAAACTTTGTTCCCACTCTTGTCTATGATGCAAAAAAGGTTCTATGAGAATTTGTTGGCTCCATATCATGTTTGTTAAATCAAATTGATCCTTGTAGTTTTCTTAATAGAATCTTAGGTGTGAGAGGGGGCTTATTTTGGGAATTTTATTCTATATGGTTGTTGGATGTGAGTAATTATTGGGTGTGTGTGGCCATTAAAGGCCTCATGACTGCTTGTAATTGAACATTTGATATAATGGAACTTGAACTCAGTGGGATTTTGGTCCTTTCCGGATTGAGGCCAGTTGGATGGGAAAAACTCTTGTTATCTAGGCATTAGAGATTAAACCGATAAGGGTTATAATAGGTCATCCCTTGTTGAGGTCAGAATTTGTCTGGATGAGTGAGCCGAGGGACTGTGTGGCCCTTGTATGTGATGGTGGCCCTTAGAGACGAGGGTCAAAGCCTCATCCGCGTACTATCACACGTCATGTATATTTGATAGCCATATCGGGAAAGAGAACCATGCTTAAGGGTGACGTAGGTATATGTACGAGAGATTACCCCTACGCACTATAGAACTTTGGTCGCATCAGGTCTAGGTGACCTTGGTCTGTCTCTAGGGGAGAAACTAAAGTCCACAAACTGAGATGACAACCCCTTGCCCATTGGTTAACTTTGGTAACCTACTAATGAGTCCTTGCAATAGATTATAGCTCATGGGAAACACTGGGTCACTTTGAGAAAGCAAGTGTGGACTGTAGTCTACAGTAGAAGGTGGAGTTATTTATTTATTCCTAAACCAAAAGGATCCATTTTCCATCAAAAGTATTTAATTATATTTGTTTTAATATCATTTGATTTTTATAATTGTTATTTGAATTTCTCTGAATCTCTGGGTATTTTGTTTATAAAATTTGATTTTATAAAAACATAGATATTGATTTTTAATTATTCAAATGAAATCTTATGAAATTCAAAAAATCATAATTTATTTCTAAATAATTTAATATTGCATGAGAGGCCCAATTATATGATAATTTGGTGGGGCCCACAAAGTTCCACGTAGGTGGCATGCCCCACCCTATATCACTTTCTATTTTGTTGATGCTCAAGCTATATGGCTTGAGGGAAAAGATTTGGTATTTTGGAATGTTTGATTTTTATGTAGTGATTGAATCAAACTATGGAAAGTGTGAGGAGGCTTGCACATAAATTAGTAAGTGTAATATTACTTTTTGATTTATTTCATATTCGTTTTATTTGATGAGAAATTGATTTAGAAAGTTTGGATAAGGGTTCTAACACTTTTCATATGATCTTGATGACTAATCTATTGAATGGAGGGCTCACATCTCTCATTCCACAAATCACTAAGATCAATGGTGCACATTCAATCTCACTAAAGAGGCAAACCATATTGTTAAGAAACCCTAACCCCATCCAAGCCCTATATAAAGGGGTTCCCTCTCCCATATCTCTTACACCTCATCTCTTTCCTCTCTCTGCCAAAAGATAATAGAGGGGCACGCCCCTAGGAGCGCTCTTTCTCTCCCTAGTTCATGATAAGGGGGACACACTCCACCTCTTGAAGATTCTCCCTCTGTTGTCTTGAAAATGCTCTCTCTCTCATCTCCCATCTCTCTAATGGCCTCAAAGGTTAAGGGTTTTAGTTTTTGAGATGCTATCTCTCTCATCTAGGTTATCAAGTGGTAATACTTAGTTAGAAATCTAAGCCTTGAAAAGAGCTCTTGTTCCATTAGAGGGTTGACCTATTTGCTTCCCATGTTTGAGATTGAAGGTTGATTGTTAATCCCACGCCGTTGGAATTGGTGATTCAGTGTGGGGTGTAATAAACCTGGTTGAGGTAATCTCCGACATTCACTTTCTTGTTTCTTGCTATATTTATTTCTTATGTCTTTTATTATTCCCAAGCAGTGTATTGTGATTTTCTTTGATTGAAGAAATATTGATTTTTGTAGCACCAAGTTTTAGATCCTAGATTTATTTTCTTTATCTCTTTCAAGTCAAATATATTGTAAAGGACTACTTGTGAGTGATCTAAGACGAAAAGAAAAAGAAAAGAAGAAAGAAAAAAAATATACACCAGCTAGATCACATAAGTCCATCTTTCAGTAATATGGGACCAAGTTGACACCATTGATGCTAAAATTGATATTTTCATTTATGAGATTTGAAAGTATGTCTTGGAGCTCAGATCACATGAGAAGCCAATGTCACAGTAATTAAATCCATTTCGAAGTTGAGGGCTTGTTGCCAATATTAATGATTTCAATTACAGCACAATGTCTTCGCCTGGGGAGGTATTTTTTCTGTGAAATACTCAACTATAAATGTATTGCTTCTTTTTTCCAAGTTTATGGATAATATTCTTAAAAGTTGGACTATGTAACCCGGGCAAGTCTATATCAATTAAAATATTTTTTTTTCATTATTTTCACCACCCGGATTACTGACAGATGTCCAAATACATGATGAAAAATAATAAAAATACAAAAAATCCTAAGGACTCTCACTTACTGCCACTTTAACAACTCTTTTATTACACAACCAAAATTACATGAAATTGATATTGGGATCATGAAGCACATAATAATCATAGGAATAAGAGATCACTAGAAAGCATAAAAGGAAGATGTCAGAGATTACCTCAACAGGGATTAGTATATTCTACACTGGGTCTCCTCCTTCAATGGCACATGGGATCAATGGTTTATCTCAAATCTTTGAATTCTGGGAAAGCCTTGACTACAACCCTTAACTAAACTAGAGAGCAATCTCAATCTTTGAAATATGGGAAAGCCTTGGCTATAACTCTTAACAAAACCAGAGAGCAATAGTGGAACTATAGCCTAGGTCTCAATACCTAATATAATGGACTAGGTCTCACCACCTAGATTGGAGTATAGCCCTCTTTGATTTTCTCAAATATAGCTCCATCTTAGAAAGGCTAGAGTGGGAGAGAGAAATTAGTAGAGAAAAGAGACAGATCAGTAGAGAGGAGAGAGGGATGAGGTGTAGAGAAAGTGTAGAGATTTGGTCCCAATTTATAGACTTTCTCTAGCGTTAGGGTTTCCTTAATGTTAGCCATCATTAGTGAGACTTGATCTAGGTCATTGACCAAATGAGACATGTGGGGTAAGAGACATGTGTCATTTCTTCTATAGATTATCCATCATTATTAAAAGAAAGGTCCCATAACCTTATCTTTTAGCTTCTTAAACCTAATTCTCATCAATATATATAACAGGAAAACTAATATGATATTTTCTCTTATTTTCCATAATCTTCTTATACATACTTTAATTTGAAAATTAAATCTCTTAATTTTCAAAACTTTTTTTTCTTGTTTAAATCAAAATTTCTATGCAACACTTTCTATAAATTTTCTCTTGTTTGATTCACAAGGTTAAAAAATAAGAAAATACCACCACTAAGTGGGTTGTGCCACACATGGGCCCATATGTGGGCCCCACACACATCACAATTGTGGATTTGGTGCGCCCCATGGGCCCTCTCATATATTTATGAATTATAAAATTATTAAAATGATTTTTAGAATATTGAAAATAAACTTTATTTTCCTCTGAATATTTAAATACAAAATAATGATTATCTCTAAACAATCAATCTAAAAATCATATAATATCAAAATAAGTATATCTTAATAATCTTGAAGGGAATTAGATTCGACAAGATCTAGGAATTATAAATTTGCTGAACAAATCCACCTTCTACTGTGGACTGTAATCAACACTTACTGTAACCTAGCGATTCCTATGATCCACAGACTACTGCAAGTTCATAATTAGGCCATTAAAGTTAGCCACTAGGCAAGAGGACACAATCTCAGTCTATGGACTAAAGGTTTTCCCCTAGATAAGAACCAATGTCACCTAGCCCTGATGCACCCACGGCTCTATGGTACATAATGGTAATCTCTCCCACATACACATGCTTTACCTTGAAATGTGGTTTGATTTTACGATACGACTATCATATGTATATGTTGTGTGATGGTTCGAGGATGAGGTTTCAACTTTCGTCTCTAAAGGCTAACCATCACACAAAAGAGTCACTCATCCGGGCAGCTCTGACCTCATTAAGAGATAACCCACAAAATCCTCATCGATTTAGTGTTTTTACCCAAGTACCTTGGGTTTTCCAACTCGATTAGCCTAGCATGTCAGGTCAAGTATGAGTATCGGCGAATAACATTTGCTTAGTATAGTCCTCAAAGGACCACACTCTTACTGTGTTTATGTTCCACTATATCAAATATTAATTATATACTCTCATAAAGCCTTTAATGGCTACAGAAACCTAATAATTCTTGCATCATAATTACCATGACGGTCTATATTTTTTATATTATCATCTGATCAGATCATCTTACATATTTTGCGTTTTATCCTTCTTAAATTTATTTTATGAGGTTCTTGCTAATCATGACAATTATATAATATATATACTAAGTCATGGTAATATATGGCAGAAAGAAAAACTAATATTCCCACTATTTTTCTTATTGCCTCAATTGTCAACTTATGACCAGCACTAGGCTTCTGTCTTGTTTTTAATGATAACCTTTGTGAAGCATCAAGTTAGACTTCAGAACATAAACTCTATATGGTAGGCTCATTAATGACAATGAGCATAAAAAATACATAGTCATGGTATGTTTGGTAAAATAATCCTTATGGAACAGACTCAGATTAATAAATGTTCTAGGAGACAACATGTAATTTTCATTTTATCTATATGGTATCACGCGAGTTGGGATTGAAACCTCGAAAGTTCTATTGTAACCCTTGCATCCTAGCTAAGCGAAGGGCCCAGATCCTACTTCCCTTATATTATTAGAATTATTATTTTATGATATTATCATCTAATCATCATACAAAGTTTGTATTTTCTCCGAGTTAAATTTATTTTCTGAAGTTCTTTCCTAATCATGACAGAAAACCATGGTGATACATAAGAGGAAAGGAAACAAATATTCCCAGTGTTTTTGTTACTAGTGACAATAAAACAGATATTCCCAATGTTTTTGTTACTGCTTCAACTGTAAGCTTATAACTAGCACAAGGCTTTGCTATCACTTTTTAATGATAACATTTGTGAAGCATCAAGTTTGCTGTAGATGCCTACATAAACTCCATATGGGAGCTCATTACAACTGCGAAATGCAAATGAGCATAAAAAGTACTTGGTCATGGTATGCATGGCCAAAACTCTTGTGTGTACATGGAACAGACAAATAAACAAATGTTCTAGGAGACACAAAACATGTAATTTTCAATTTATCTATGAGATTGTCTACAAAAAGACCATTTATCTTTTGTACATGGAGGTTACAATCATTCTCACTCATTAGATATCAAATTGGATAGCTTGGGGTGAGTCATGAAGTCCAAGAAAGTTTTTTTTGTTACTTTGTGTTTTTTCAATGGCACTCTTACAACCAACCATTTTGAAAGTTAAGGGACAATAATGATTGTGACCTCCATGTATAAAAGAGAAATGTTCTTTTTGTGAACAATCCCTTTATCTATATGATATCATGTTAGCTCGAATTGAAACTTCGAAAGTTGTGATGTAACCCTTGCATCCTAGCTAAGCAGGGAGCCCAAATCCCACCCGCCTTATATTTCTCCCAAGAAGTCGACCACTTTTTAGTTGTGTAACAACTATATGCACTCCTCTTATTTTGGTACATATGCTTCATATGATTCTCATCTTATGATCTATATTATTGCTCTCAATGTACATATTTGACTAAATTAGAAGGGGTTGACACCTGCACTTGCCTGAATAGGAACTGCTTCCGCTGTTGATTGATGCTCTGATTACATGAAAGTAACTACGCAAAGTAGGTTCATCACTTTTTCTAGGATTAAGTTCTTTCTGGGCAAAATATTTACTTATCTTATACATTTCATACATCTTTTTAAATCTTTTGTAATGCAAATAACATGTACTTTGTAGGCCTTTCACTATACCACTATTAAAGCCTCAAATATATACCCACGATTCGTTAGTCCTTCTAAATTACTCAAAACCCTACACAATGTTCCACATTTCTCCACTGAAACTTGCAGATTTGTTTGCTGTTTCATGGTCACCATGCAATGAAATGTGAAGGTGTAGTGGAAAGAGCATAACTTTGGGCTTTGAGATGCGGAGACAATGGCAAGCACGATTAATATGAATGTTCCACTCATCTGCTATCCTTCTTACATACTCTTATTAGTAGAGAGTATTGCCATTATTCAAAAACCTTAAATCTTCTTATCAGATGAGAGTGTGATGTTATGGAAACCTTAGTATTCCTTTGAGATGAGAAAAGAGATGTAATGTAGAAATTGCAGTATTCTTTGAAATGTGTATTAACTTACTCGTGAATACATGAAAACAATCACTTGTGAATTATTTGCTTGTATTTGAATACTTGATGATGTCATGTTATTAGCCCAAATTATTTAACACTCCAAAGAGAAAATGATAGTAATAGGGTTTTATTAGGGTATCCTATATATGGAGTATTTTCTTAATGTACTCAATATTTTTGGATGTTTAATAAATGTAATAACGTTTTTGTCTAGCGGTATTTTAGGTAATTAAGTAAAGATAAAATATAAATTCTCAATAGAAAGAAAAATGAGTAATGATCCTATGAGACCCTCTCACACCCATATATGTAGAACCCCAAAGGATTACTATTAAATTTGATACAAATCCTTAGAAAAGTTATTACATGGATGTGAGACTTGACTTTTCTAGAGATATGTGCTAAATTTAATGGTGATCCTTTGGGGTCCTACACACATGGGTGTGAGAGGGTCTCACAAGGTCATTTTTCAAGAAAAATATTTATTAATTATGCTGGAGAACGACATCACATGTGTGACATCATCCCCATGGAACATTATTTTCTTTTTAACCACCAATAGAATGCTATTAGTTTCTTTTAGAAATATTCATTCTACCCTTCTTAAGGACAAAATATTTTCTCTACTAAAAATAATTTGTATTACAAAACAAAGGTACTAAATGTCAAAAAATGTTAAGCACATTAATAAAACACTTCATGTGTAGGAATACCCTAACAAAATATGTAATAATAATAAGGGAAAATTACGTATATACCCATTATACATTATATTATTGTGGTTACACCTAATAGTTTCCGTTATTACTCATCTGTCCATTTTTTATCTTTCATGACGCCTTTTTTATAAAGAAAATACTTTTGCCCATTTCGGATGTTCAACATTTGATTTTATGAAAATTTCGGATGTTCAACATCCATAAACAGCTGTAGCTAGAACAGTCACTTATCAAATTTAACATCCGAAATTCTGAGAATTTCAGATGTTGAAGATCCGAAATTTTGAGAATTTCGAATGTTGAACAACCGAAATTTTGCGCACCAAGACTTCTCGCGTAAGGGCTGAAACTTATATATTTTTATTTTTATAAAGTTGGGAAAAACCGATCAACGTACCCTCTTTACTGTCCCTTAATGTAGTAACCCATAAAGTTGAAAAGATTCACTATTTGGACGAGATTGGTACCATTCTTACTCTTTCTTTATACGGTTGATTAATTAAAGTTTATTTATCTATTATTATTTGGAATATTTAATTTTGTTAATAACATTTGTTGAGCATTTGAGATTAATAAATAGAATTTGTTTAATATTGATGTTGTTTTTTTTATATAATTATTTGTTGTTTGTATCATGTTGATACATTTTATTCTTTGTTTTGGCGAAATAATTGTTAAACTTGTTTGTTTGTAATAAAATTTGTTGTTTGTTTTATGTTTATGTGAGTATTACTCACAATTTTAGTAGTACACTATTTCAATCTATTATGTAATACTCAGATTTTATGAACCCTAAAGTAGTTAGAAATATCCCAATGTTTGGTAATTTTTTTGTAACGCTAATTTTGCTATTCATTTAATACATGAGTATTAACGATCGCTACTGACAATTTTAGTAGTACACTATTTCAATCTATTGTGCAATACTCAGATTTTATGATAAAGTAGTTAGAAATATACCAATTTTTGGTAATTTTTTTATATTGAATTTTTGTAATACTAACTTTGCTACTTATTTAATACAGTAGTAATGACAATGGCTATTGAAGGAGTGCAACTGGTATTCCAATATGGGGGTCATTTGAGACCAATGCAGATGACGGACGTGTTATTTATAAAGGAGGTAAATTGAAGGTCACCAAGTATAATGGGAATAGCTTCTTGGAAGGACTAAAAAGTCATTTTGCAAATTTAACCAAGTGTGATCCAAGCAAATTAGCTATTATATACCACAATACAAGTCTATCTAGTAGGCTTGATTTGATGGATGTTAGTGATGATATAGATGTATCTTTTATGTTGGGAGGGGAATCTTCGAGAATTGTAGTATATATTGCCGAGGCACAATAGGAATTTGTTGTTGAGGGCCCATCTTAAAGGTATAGGTATATCTACAATTTATTTTTTCATCTGTAAATTACTTTATTTTAATCTTGTATGTGTAGAAATTGTTGTTTCATCTTACACTCTATCTTTTGTCAACAGTCGGCGTAAGATTTTACCTGAGCAAGATCAAAACATTGGAGTAGTACCCAATCTTGAGCTCGTACCAAAGCGTGAATGGAGGACATAGAACCACTAGAGAATCCATGTAGATGAGTTGATAACGAGGTTCAATTGAATGTTGGGAAATTTTTTGAAAATGTTAATGAATGTCGGCATCATCTAGTTGATTTTGCAATCCATAACAATTTTGTTTTGAAGTTTGACAAAAGTGAATTAAGACAGGTGTGGGATAGTTGCAAGGCAGATGGATGCACATGGCAAGTGTGGTGCTTACGAGTTGCAGCACCACATACTTTAAAGTGAAGTCTATGGTTAAGGAGCACACATGTAGTGGTCCAATGGGGAGGGTCCATCAGCCACTAGCTCGTAGTGATTGGGTGGCAAAAAAGATTAAAGGTCGCCTTCTTGACAAACCAAAAATTAATGCAAAAGACATTGTAAAGGATGTTCAACATGATCACGGGGTCATGCTTTCCTACATGCAAGCTTGGCGGGGAAAAGAGATTGCTAGAGAGATGATAGGTGGATCACATGAACAATAATACCATGACCTCCCCCTGTATATTGAGAAGATCAGAAGAACCAACTCGGGAACCAAAGTTCGCATCCACACAAATGAAGGCCGGTTCAAACGACTATTTATTTCCTATCGTTCATGCATTATGGGGTTTGTCAATGGATGTAGGCCACTAATTGGTATTGATGGAATATTCCCAAAAGGAAAGTATCAAGGCATTTTATTGTTCGTCACTTCGGTAGATGCAAATAATGGGCTCTTCTCATTGGCATTTGTAGTGGTTGAGAAGGAGAATTATCAGAGTTGGTATTGGTTCTTAAGTATATTGAGTGAGCTCTTAAATGGGTACCCTAATCTGCCTGCCTTAACCATTATATCAGATCGATAGAAAAGCCTGTTAAAAGCAATACAAAAACGCTTTCTAACATGTTTTTCATCATTTTGCAGGCGACATATGGGAGAGAACTTCAAGGGCTTTATGAAGAGGTCAGCAAATACTGAAGTATTACTGATATTGTTTTGGAAGGCTGCTTGTAAAACGACCATTGGTGGGTTTGAAAAAATAATGTTTGATATATAGTGTGCCGACCCAAAATCATAGGATTGGATTAAGAATATTCCACCCAAATTTTGGGCAGATGCCTATTTTTTAGGGTGTAGATACAATTATCTTACCTCAAAAGTAGCCGAGTCTTTCAATGCTTGGATTTTATCGGATCGAGAGAAGTCGATCATTACAATGCATAAAGAAATAAGGATACAATTGATGACTGGGTTTGTAGAGAAGAGGGAATTAGGTAATACTTGGAGAGGCTCGATTTTTACACAAAGTTATATTCGCCATGGAGACGCTTTTGGAGTTCCACTATATTGGGAAGAAGTACGCTGTCCATTCAATGCAGTGGACAAACAGTTATAGAAAATGACAACTCAATGGCATTCCGTGTGCCCATGCTATTGCGGCCATTAACCATATGCATATGGATCCCATTGTGTACGGCCTTAAGCATTTTACAATAGAATACTTTAAAAGAGAATTTGAAACTCCCTTTGCATCTGTCCCAGATGATATTGAGTTGACAGGTATTTACAACCGGACAGTGTTGCCACTAAGGACTACATGCCTTCTCGGTAGGCCAAAAAAGTCACGAAGAATATCCGAGACGAAACATTCAATCACCAGGCCTTTGAAGTGCAAACGATGCGGCGCAGAGGGTCATAATAGGAGGACATGCAGAGAAACGATAGAGTGAACTTGATGTTAATATTGTATTCTTCTATGAAATTATGATTTTCATGAATTAATGAATTGAGTGAATATTGTGTTTTTGTTGTCAAAATTGTGTGAGTGCAATCATAATTCTTTGTTGTCATAAATCCTCTAATGGATGAGTTTGTCAATCTTTGTGTTGAGATAAATGATTTCAATATTGGAAATTTTTCTGATAGCCTTAAAATAAAATTAAAGTCCAAGAAAATGAAATTCATATCCATACATCCAGAAATGAGTTATTCTCATGTCCATGCATCTAGAAATGATGTCCAATTTTTTATCATGTCAATGAATCTTGATGTCCATGATCAATGTGACGTCTAAACAAATTTCAGATGTTCAACATCCGAAATTGTCATATTTTCGGATGTTGAACATCCGAAAATGGCACTGTCAAAATCCAGGAAGCTCTTGGATTTTTACACTGAGTTTTCGGATGTTTAACATCCAAAAAAGTAATATTTCAGATGTTGACATATTTTCGGATGTTGAACATATGAAAAAATAATATTTTTGGATGTTGAACATTCAAAAACTCACTGTGAAAATCCATGACCCTCCTGGATATTCACAATGAGTTTTCGGATATTCAACACCTAAAACTACCACTTTTTCGGATATTGAACATCCGAAAATATGATATTTTCGGCTGTTGAATATCTGAAAACTCATTGCACCAACATTCATGGTGATTGAACCAACATTCATTGCATGTTGTTTCTTTGATTCCATATTGTTTCCATTACTGATTATATGATTTTGGATGCATAGTAGCTGTTATTTTCACCACCATCAATCACAAGAAGTAATGCAAATAATGCTAAATTAATAAATCTTGTTAATATTATATTGAATGTATACTGGATGGCTCTAGACAGTGATATGATGCTAAACCCAATACACATATGCTACCACATAAGCACAACAATAGACATTGATATTATGAGTGATACTGAAGATTCTGCAATATATTTAGTGAGTAGTAATAATACAAATACTATACATTTTCAAAAAACAAATGCTAACTCTATATACTAAGGGTGGATCAATTCAAGACTCATGTCAAACACAAGCATCTAAAAACACCATCTTATAATATAATAAAGATAGCCCAGAGCTGGGTATGTCAGAATGACCAATACATTATAAATTGACCAATAAAAATTGGGATCCTCGAAATGACCCATTACACGCCTCACCTTCTATTAGGCTGATACTGTTTATTTTGTGTGTTATATCTTATGGGTTCTTCAACTGCAGGTTGTGTGAAGGGAGCTAGGTCTTCTACAGCCTTTCTATTTTGACTCACTTCATCATCTCCAGTCTCGTCAGGTACAACTTCATCATTATATTGACATTGTAAATGCTCCATCCTGGCTTCTACATCACCCATATCTATGGGCACAAACTTAGACAATATTTCAAACGCGATTAAGAACTTCAGGGTTCTGTCTAAGTGTAAGTGCCTCTGCTAACATGACTATAGATGCCTTAAGTGCCTAACCTGCACAATAAGATTACATAATTAGCATATTTAAGCAATTAAATAGAAATAATAGGTAAATAAAATACTATAAGAATTTATAGGTCAATATAAACGTATCAACTGGTCCTCATAACCTAGAGGTCTCATTATATACTGTGGTTCATGAGCAGGAACCACTTCTTCTTCTTCACGGATATGAGGTGGCAATATATCTTTGGGTGGGTTAGCGACATTATGTACCAAAGGATGGGATAACAAGTTGTACCAGGCTTTGTACTCCTCTGAGGGCAACTCAATGTCAATATTTTTTTGAATATCCGGCATGATGCGGTCATGGCGAGACAACCAGTTAGCGATTTTATCTGCATTAATGTTTTGCCAGTCTCACTGTCTAACTTGTCTGCTTGCCCTCTTATTAATAACCAAGGAATTCCTAAGAATGCCATGTTTTGCTTCAAATTGCCGACATACTCGGTCTGGCAAGTACGACTCGGCAATATCGTCAAATATCAAAATTGTAGGGCACATTGCAGTTTGAAATGCATGTTGTCTATCCTCTGAAATGACTTTATCAGGGTTGAAATAGGGATTCCAGATTACATGTTATATGATATGCAATCAGTCAATAAAAATAATTACAAATACTTAAATACTTTTGAAAGAAATCAATATCAAATTATACAGTAACCTCATTAGGTTGGAGATTATCAATTTCTTGTCTGATGGGAGGCATTAAGTTATATGGATTGCCATGATATTTCTTCGGTGGCTCCCATCTTTTAGCCCTAAGCATATTTGGAGGGGTACTATGGGGTATGGGCCTCATATGCATAAATTATTACGCTTATGTCATATACTAAATTATTACGCTTATATCATATACTAAAACAAATGGTTACCTGCATGAAAGTGGTTAAACCACTAAAATGTCTTCGCTTGAAAGTGCAAGCTTTTCCAAGTGAGCGATAGATGAATGCAAGGGCTGTAGCACCCCAAGCATATGTGCTGGTGCCCTCAATATCTTTGAAAAACTGCAGGTACCTTGTTCGCACTGTTGAAACTGATGCATCAGTGAATATGGTTACACTGATGAGGAAGGGCATATATGCTCGAGTACATATATAAACTTGAACTGGAGATGCATTAGGTGGTAACTCCCTAAAATTCGCCTTCAACCATGTATGCCTCAGGCTTGCCAAGTTGCCATCAGGGACTATACCGAAATTATCTTCTATAAACTTTCGCAGGTCCTTGATAGAACAATATGTGACTAGGTCATCATCCACTGCAAGTCCTATAATCTTGTATACATAAAAAAGTGTTGGTGTCATCTCACCAATATGAATGTTGAAATGAAAGGTGTTGGTCTCAGAATGCCACCTCGCTATATTAGCTGCAACCAAAGGATGATCAATTCGGCCTCGCCGAATGATAGCCAACAGACCCAACCTAGAAGCATGAACTAACTGAACTTGTTCTCTTGTTAATTTCCATTCATTTAATTGATAACTCTTCTTATCAATTCTAATTTCTTCTTTCTCCTGAAATACAACAAATAGACAACATATTAGAATTAAGATATATACATGTGCTTTCCATAAGATGTTTGAACTAGACTACCATTTATTGAAAATTAACAAATAATAGAATGGGCAAATGAATATATGCATATAAATGTCCTTCCCATATGAAATATGAGCAATGTTTTGGGTGAATTTGCAACAAACTAGGGCCTGAGAACCTCTTGGATATCTTCCATCGGAATGTAAATAATCTATATTCACTGAAATCCCATATGGTCACCATGTTAATCATAAGGCTACACATGTACAAATTAACGGGATAACAAAAAAACAATAATGACATACTACTGATGAAGAAGAACATTGCTACAATCCATTGATGAAAGAAGAACAGTGCTAAAATGAAATTGCTATGCTAGTCCAACTAAGGATCGTATACTTGATAATCGAAATCAATCAGTGAATATGGTGGCCAAATAAAGAATTGATTATTTGAGTCAAACAGATAGCTAAGAAGAATTCAAAGAGTTATTCAAAAACCACTAAACAACTTCCATAATTAGCTACAGTGAAAAAACAATCCCCTATCCAATTCTGAAATCCAATTTAATATCTCTACTTGAAACTACTATACAACCCCGTAATTAACCAGATATGCACAATCCTCATCCACTTCTTTTATCAGTAAAAAATTCAAAACCACGTGAGATACTACACTGAGTCCAATTTAATGGACCTCAGCTAAACAATAACCAAACTCTAGATGGATAATAAAAAAGAAGACATAGTAATCTCCTTCCAAGTAACCATTCTCGACCAAAAACTAAAGACTTTAATGAGTAACAAAATTATTTCAACGGAATTCGACATTGATAAGCAACAAATCATTCATTGTAAAGACGAGAATCCAACTTTCATAAGCAACTAAATCATCCCATCAAAAAAGAAAGAATTCATGTTAGCTCAATAACCAATCCATTTAAAAACCACGTAGTTCTATAAAAAATTGAAGAAATCGATTTATAGATAGACGAACGGCTCCATCAAAAAAGAAAAAATTCAATTTTATGTCAAGCAACAATTTCAAACAGTAACAGAGAACAATGCTACTTATAATACAAGCAACAGATTAAATCCAAAATATTCAAATAAATTCACTCATTAAATACTTTGCAAAATATTCAAAGTAAATATGTACTTGAATCATAAATCACATACAAATTTTATTTTTTAAGCTACTCAATCTATCAACTATAAAAATCAACAATTTACTAAAACATCAATAAATCTAACACAAATATGTGCTTAAGACTACCTAAGAGTATAAATCCCCAAATTTAAATAATTTATAGTTATACAGAAGACCACAAAATTCTATGTTCTCAAAACCCCCAAATTATAAATATCTAATTCAATTACAATGGAGCCACAAATTAATTCAATCTACATTAAAATCACAACAAATAATTAATATGCTTGAGTATAAACCCTAACCAAAAATCCAAATAAAAAAATGTGAAATTGCTTCAAAAATCTAAATAAAAAATTGACCCACATACCTTCACAATGTGAAATTGTTTCAAAATCCAAAAATGTTGTATGCCAATAACGAACACTATTGAAAATCAAAATAAAAAAACTAACAACTATTCTTTACCAATAAGGCACACAATATAAATCACACTCTCAAAGAATGAGAAAAATACAGATGCACTGTGAAAGAATGAAAAAAACGCAAAAAATAGAGTGGACGAAGTTTATTCACTGTCCCGCTCTTTTCGGATGTTCAACATCCTAAAATTCCAAATTTTCGGATGTGCAACATCCGAAAATTGAAAAGTGAATGTGTTTTTTAAATCCTTTTTTTGAATGTTGAACATCCGAAAAAGGTCAAAAGTGCCTTTTTTAAAAAAAGGTATTATGAAAGATAAAAAACAGACAGATGAGTAATAACGGAAACTACTAGGTGTAACCGTAGTAACATAAAGCATAACGGATATATATGTAATTTTCTGAAAAAACAATCATGACATACTATTGATGAAAAAGAACATTGCTACAATCCATTGATGAAAGAAAAACAGTGCTAAAATGAAATTGCTATGCTAGTCCAACTAAGGATCGTATACTTGAAAATCAAAATCAATCAGTGAATATAGTGGCCAAATAAAGAATTGATTATTTGAGTAAAACAGACAATTAAGAAGAATTCAAAGAGTTATTCAAAAACCACTAAACAACTTCCATAATTAGAGACAACGAAAAAACATCCCCTTTATCCAGTTCTTAAATCCAATTTAATATCTCTACTTGAAGAACTACTATACAGACCCCTTAATTAACCAGATATGCACAATCCTTATCTACTTCTTTTATCAGTAACAAGTTCAAAACCACGTGAAATACTACACTGAGTCCAATTCAATGGACCTCAGCTAAGCAATAACCAAACCCAAGATGGTTAAACAAAAAAAAAATACAGTAGTCCCCTTCCAAGTTACCATCCTTGACCAAAAACTAGAGAACTCAATAGAGAACTCAACTTTAATGAGTAACAAAATAATTTCAATAGAATTCGATATTTAAGCAACAAATCATTTCATTGTAAAAACAAGAATCCAACTTTCATAAGCAACTAAATCATCTCATCAAAAACAAAGAATTCATGATAGCTCAGTAACCAATCCATTAAAAACCCACTTAGTTCAATAAAAATATAAAGAAATCGATATCTAGATAGACGAACGGCTCCATCAAAAAAGAAAAAAATTCAATTTTATGTCAAGCAACAATTTCAAATAATGACAAAGAACAATGCTATTTATAATACAAGCAACAGATTAAATCCAAAATATTCAAATAAATGTAGTCATTGTTACTTGAATTATAAATCATACTCATTAAATACTTTGTAAAATATTCAAAGTAAATATGTATTTGAATCATAAATCACATACAAATTTTATTTTTTAAGCTACTCAATCTATTAACTACAAAAATCAACAATTTACTAAAATATCAATAAAAATCATACATCATAAATCATAATTCAAATAAATTCACTCATTAAATACTTTGCAAAATATTCAAAGTAAATATGTACTTGAATCATAAATCACATACAAATTTTATTTCTTAAGCTACTCAATCTATCAACTACAAAAATCAACAATTTACTAAAATATCAATAAATCTAACACAAATTTGTGCTTGAGACTATCTAAAAGTATTAACCCCCAAATTTAACTAATTTATAGTTATACAGAGACCACGAAATACCAAGTTCTGAAAACCCCCAAATTATAAATATCTAATTCAATCACAATGGAGCCTCAAATTAATTCCATCGATACCAAAATCACAACATATAATTAGTATGCTTGAGTATAAACCCTAACCAAAATTCAGGTGGCAATCTAAATAAAAAATCGACCTACATAACTTCGCAATGTGAAATTATTTCAAAATCCAAAAAATGCCGTCTGCCAAAGACGAACACTGTTGAAAATCAAAATAAAAAACAAACTGCTATTCGTTACCAATGAGGCATACAATATAAATCACACTCTCAAAGAATGAGAAAAACATAGATGCACTGTGAAAGAATGAAAAAAACGCAGAAAATAGGCTGGACAAAGTTTACTCATTGTCCCGCTCTTTTCGGATGTTCAACATCCGAAAGTCCCAAATTTTTTGATGTTCAACATCCGAAAATCCCACATTTTCGGATATTCAACATTTGAAAATTGAAAAGTGAACGCTTTTTTTAAATCCTGTTTTCAGATGTTGAACATCTGAAAAAGGGCAAAAGGGTTTTTTTTAAAAAAAAGACGTTATGAAAGATAAAAAACGGACAAATGAGTAATAACGGAAACTATTAGGTGTAACGATATATATATAATTTTATCTAATAATAACAATAACAATAACGATTATAAGTTGTAAAAAAACAAAACAACAATAATAAGAGGACAGCCATTCAACTTCTTAAACAGCTCATTGGATGGGTAGTAGTATTATTTAAGCTTGGAAAAATAGAGAAGATCAATAATGAAAAATCAAAACGTCAGCCATTCAACTTCTTAAATATGCTCGTTGGATGGGTAGTCGTATTATTTAAGCTTGGAAAAATAGAGAAGATCAATAATGAAAGTTAAAATGTCTGTCATAAGCTTAAAAGATTGGGTTGTTAATATGTTTTACTAATGCAAATTAAAGATAATAAGTCCAGTGCTTTCTATTGCTGATGCTTATGTACAGTGGCTCAAGATTCCAAATTTTACATGTGATAGTTTAGGCATTGAACACATTTACTGATACCCACCAATTTCATGAAATACACCTCATAGTTAAAAATCCAATGTTAGTTTCGTTTTTAATTGAATCCTTTAAATTTGTTTTGGCTGATCCAGCATAGTTAATAACTCCCATGCTTAATGTTATTATAGCAATAGTTGCCAAACTATTAACCTAATAAAATAGGTCCGAAATTATATATGTATAAAAAAAAGGGTGTGGTTTGTATAAAGCCTAGGATCTAAACAATCAAATTAGTGCCTACCTTTAAATAGTGTTAAGAATTGTAGTTTCAATATTAAAAATCTTTGTGATAGACTTAAAATATATTTTCATCTTTATTTATAAAGTTTAAAGCTTCAAAAATAGTGCAGATCGACATATCTATAAAAACTTTGAATCTTGAAAATTGATGGTCCAAAAATACATTACAAAATACACTATTTCCAAAACTTAAAGTCCACTTTTTTCTCATGTTCATGCATCTTGATGTCGAGATGATCAATTTGATGATATTTTGACATCAAAACAACCTCTTCTAGTGAAATTTTTGAAGTAAGTTCTAATTTGATTGTTTAGAGCTTTAACTCTATATAAATTTTTCCTAAAAAAAAACCACCACATTTTTTAGGTTGGGTAAACGAGGAACTGAACCTCAGGACACAGTTTTGTGTACTTTTTTTTTTTTTGGAAAAAATGGACTATTATATTAATGATTTAGGGGAATAAATGATATGGTAGATGCAAAATTAGGCACCATTACTGGGTGCCCTATACAGAACCCATTAGGGTTCAGAAAAGCTATACAACCAAAAGAAAAATAAAGAGGAGACTATACAAAATTAGCATATGTCCTCTATGGGGGATTGAGACTGGTTCTCTCCCTAGCTAGTGCATTTGCATCAGCATTAGTCTCCATATGTGTGTGTCTCCAAGAGACTTGGCGAGAGGTACATAGATAAGCACTCTTGGCAAAAAAATTATCTAATTTCTATTGGATGGAGCAGTGTTGACAGTTATAGAAAGCAGATATTGAGTTTCTTATCTTGTATATTACAAGATATTAAGTTTTCTATATTGAGTTTTTCTATTTTGTAGGATTACAATTGTAATGGGATTTGTTTCATAAAAGACAAGAGTTGTAAAATCTCTTGTAAACCAAAGTAATCCCTATGATGAGATACTGGTTTACCATCCGTGGATGTAGACACCATTGCCAAACCACGTATATGTCTTGTTGATCTTTCTCTTCTGCTCTTGTCATATTTCTCTTATTACAAATTCTACATGGTATCAAAGCATGCCAATATATTGTTGACTGTTGATTATTCAATGACCGGATTTCCCTATTTAAGCAACGTTTGTTGGTTATTACTTGTAGGTCAGATGAGGATGCCCTAGAGAGAGAAAGTCCAATACATATTTCTCCCTATCTTTGTTTCAATGACGTGATTTGGCACGTCATCTTCTTGCAATAATTTTGTTGCAAGGCTTGCATCAACGACTCCATAAACTTTTGAAATCATTTTGCTACAAAGCCTTCTCATCTTTTTTTGAAAACATTGTTGTTGCAAAGCGTTTTGCATCACCGACTAAAGAGATACTTGCCAATTTGGGCTCCTGTAGAGTTTTGCATTGCGGAATAAGTCATGTTGCAAGCATATTTGTTGCCTTGGCTCTGACTTCTTTTTTTTTTCCTTGCAATCCTTTGGACGATATGCAATTTATTGGCAGTTGTTTGATGCAAAACAATTATGGTTAACAATACTTTTCGGTATGTTAGTTTTTGGTTGACGAAACATTCTGAGTGTTGCGAAGCTAGAGCAAAAGTTTTTTATACGTTCAAAGAATTTTTCAAACTGATTTCCACTCAATACAATGGCAAGATTAGAATTCTGCGGACAGATAATAGCACAAAATACGTGAACAAAGTTTTTTCTAAGTAATTGTTGAAACTTGGTATTATACATCAAACATCGTGTGTTGGAACACCTCAATATAATGGAGTTGCTAAAAAGATAAAATAGACGCCTTTTGGAAGCTACAAGATCTTTGATGTTTCAAATACATATTTAAAAAATTTATTGGTCTGATCTGATTAACAGACTTCCAAGTAAAATTATTAAGGATAAATATGACCTTGAAAATTTTAAAAATAGAAAAATTAATTTGTCTCATTTGCGGGTATTGGGATGCATGTCTTATGTTCATGTGGCTGAGCACAACTAGGATAAACTTGATAAATGTTCCAGTAGATGTATATTTCTTGGATACTCCTCTACTCAAAAGGGATACAAATGTTATGATATCGCTAACCAAAAAAATGAATATTTTCAGAGATGTTTAATTTGTTGAAATAAAGTATTATTTTCATGGCCCATTGGAGAGTGGTTTGGAAAATAGGATTCAGGGGGAGTGTTCAAGCGGTCGTTTGCCCTTGCCTAATTTCAGTACAAGTGATGTGTTCGACATACCCGAAATAAGTCATGTTGATTAAGGCAAAGTTGAATAAAGTCATGATGATCAAGCCAATGTTGAAGATACCTCTGAAACTCTCCAAGCTGGTTTAGAAGAAGAAGAATCTGTCGTGGCCCTACTCGATCCCCCTTGCGCAGGTCTTCTCGTATCTCTCAACGTTCCTCCAGACTTCAAGTTTTTTATACTTACCATGCAGTTTCTTATCCTATTCAAAATCAAATTTCTCATAAAAATATCTCTCCTGACTATTTTTCTTTCTCGAGTTCTAGCTCTAATAATTCTGAGCTAACTAATTTTCAAGATGCAAGTTGTCAAACTATGTGGAGGAAGGCCATGAAAGAGGAACTTCAAGCACTTGACAAGAACCATACTTAAGACATTGTCAAACTACCTAAAGGGAATAAAGTAGTTGGATGTAGATGCATTTATAAAATCAAATATAATAGTAATGAGTCTATTGATAGATATAAGGTTAGGTTGGTGGCTAATGGATTTACTCAAACTTATGGAGTTGACTATAAATACACTTTTATACCAGTTGCCAAGATGAATACTGTTTGTATTTTTTTGTCTATCGCAGTTAATTGTGGGTGGTCTTTGCATCAGATGGATGTTAAAAATGCATTCTTACATGATGACCTTGAAGAATAGGTCTATATAAGTCTTCCTCCAAGCCATTCTAAAGAAAAGGAGAAAGGTATTGTATGCAAAGTAAATAAGGCTTTGTATGGACTTAAACAATCACTTCGCGCATGGTATGTTAAACTTAGTACAACCTTGATGAGTGTCGGGTTTCTTAAAAGTTCAGTTGATTTTTTGATATTCATAAAAAGGGGAACTTCAGGTACAATAGTTGTACTCATTTATGTTGACGATATTATCATTACAGATAATGATAAATAAAGCATCCTGAAGCTTAAAAATTATGTTCACAAGAAATTCGACATTAAGGATCTTGGTCAACTAAAGTATTTTCTCGGTATTGAAGTAACACAATAAAAAAATGGACCTTTCATTTCTCAAAGGAAATATCCATTAAATATGTTGAAAGAAACTAAGAAATTGAGAGTCAAACCTGCTGACTTTCCTGTTCAAATTAATTGCAAACTTAATTGAACAAATAGAAAATCTCTTGAAGATGTGGGCCGCTTTTAGAGACTTATGGGCAGATTTATTTATTTGACTATTGTCACACCCCAAGAATTTACAGTACTGTTATTCCTGAGATGTGACAGACAAAACATATAAACATCTATTGATAGGACAAATTTACAGTGGCGAGGTCTTACAAAGTAAATAAAG
>NW_006498192.1:1437071-1447750 GCF_000471905.2 Amborella trichopoda
AACTATAATACGAGTAAATATAATGTATGCAGTTAGTTTTGTGAGCCAATTTATGCATGCTCCTAGATCATGTCATATGGAAGTTGTTGACAGGATTCTCAGATATCTTAAGTCGTCACTTGGCAGAGGTATTTGGTTGAATCCGAATGGTCACGTTAATATTATTGGATTATTCTGATGCTGACTGGGCATGTATTCTAATTGACAAGAGGTCCACTACCGACTATTGTATATTTGTAGGAGGAAACTTAGTTACTTGGAAAAACAAGAAACAAAATGTGGTTGCTCGATCCAATGCAGAGGACAAATATAGAGCTATGGCTTCAAGTACAAGTGAATTGATGTAGCTAAAATATCTACTTTAATATATGGGTTCCCAACTGTCAATCCAAATAAAGATGTTCTGTTATAATCAAACAGCTATGCATATAGCCTCCAATCCAATTTTTCATGAAAGAACCAAGCACATAGAAATTGATTGTCACTTTATGAGAGAAAATATTTAGTAAAAAATTATTAGTATTCCTTATGTTCAAAGTGAAGACCAACTTACAAATATGTTTATCAAAGCTATTGCAAAGACAAAGTTCCAACAAATATTGTCCAAGTTAGGCTCTATTGATATCTACGCACCAACTTGAGGGGGAGTGTTGATAGTTATAGAAAACAACTATTGAGTTTCCTATCTTGTTTGTTACAAGATATTAAGTTTCTTATATTGACTTTTCCTATTTTGTGGGATTACAATTGTCATGGGATCTGTTTCCTAAAAGGCAATAGTTGTAAATCTATAAATATCTGGTAAACCAAAGTAATCCCTATGAATGAGATACCGGTTTACCCTCCGTAGATGTAGGCACTATTGCTAAACCATGTATATGCCATTTTATCTTTCTCTTTTTCTCTGATCTGCAGGGCTGTTGATGGGAATTAGCTAGCGTATGAGGCGATCGAATGCAGAGCGCCGCTAGAAGCTGAGTGACCGGCTTAATATTTCTCTTATTACAAATTCTATAAGGAGGATCCTGATGCTCACGATATAGTGTTTTGAGAGTCACGCTTGACTAGTAGTTGGATTCCCCAATTACAGTCAAATCTACTAAGGTCCTCACATAGGGCCAAGGTCTTTGCATAAGTGGAGTCCAACACTCCCATAGGCATTGCAAACGATAAGAAAATTAGGCCTTCAAAATTCCTAAAGAGACCTCCAATGCCGGAGGGACCTAGGTTACCGAGAGAGCAACCAATGAAATTGAACTTGATGATCCCTATCTCCGGTGGTCTCCAAATTGATGCTTGGGATATTCTCATGCCTTTCAAATGAAGTAAGGCCAGCCACTGGTGGTGAAGTTCCTAGAAGGAAAAATTGGAGAAGCTTTTGTGGTTGAGAGCCCAAAAGGTAACAAGGGACTTTCGCTTTTTAATGAGGATAGGAATATAGTTTTTTTTCCCCTCTAAATGTCCTACTATTCCTTTCAATCCAGATAACGAATATGGCAGCAGCAATGGAGGCTATCCACAATAGTTTTCCGGAGTTGTTCCATGGGGTATAAGAGTAAGAGGAGAATAGATGGGGAACTAACTGGAGAGTGACCCAGAACCACCTAAAGCGCATGAGCACATCAGTCCAAAGGACCATGGCCACTTCACATTGCAGGAACAGGTGGTGGTTGGTCTCTTCGGCTTTACAGCACATGATACAAGGGTTCGGCAAAGGCAAACCTCGTCGAAGATGATCAAAGGTTAAGACCCTCTCATGAAGAGCTATCCATGTAAGGAATTGGATTTTTCAGTGGGGTAAGAATGAGCTCCAACCTTTAGCGGCTATGGGATAGGGTGCCTGAGGACGAGAAGAAAGGGAGGTAAGGCTTTCAGTAGAAAGATCGGACTGTGTTTCCTCAAAAGAAAAAAAGAAGAAGAGAGGACTGTGACCCATTCAAAACTTCAAAAGAGAATTAGATGCGTGAGAATATAAGCATATTTGCACCAACCTAGTACTACTAACAAGACGGTGATTTGAGAATTTGGCCATCATGGGTTCCTTTATTTTGGAATTGAATTGATAGTGTAGTTATAACCTCTAATGGGAATCTCTTATCTTTCTTTTCATGTCTATCTTTCCTTCTAGAGGATTGTTTGGTGCTATTTATTTTTTTTGTCGTCCTAAATCTTAAAGGAAAAAATATATATAAGTTGTGAACCTTATTATGTATGACTAAGGTGCACCTAAAAAACCAATTAGAGAAGGTTGTTTTTAGGCTAGAAAACCTTCAAATCGATCATCTCGACCTTGAGATTTATAGACATAGAAAAAATGGGAATTTTTGCTCCTAAAAATAGTTCATCTTCTAACACATTATTTAGATTGTCCATTTTCAAGATTTTCAAATGTTTATAAATCTGCTTGATCATCACCATTTGTGGAACTTTAAATTTTATAATTAAGGCAACACTAGATTTTTATATTATCCCAAGGCTTAATGGCACTGAAACTGCATTTTCAACATAGTTTTGAGGTGCACCTTACTTCAATAGTATAAGGCTGACACCTTATACAAAACTCACCCAATCTTAAAAGGCCTGTCTCTAAATGTGACGTCTTGTGTCGGCTATACGATTGTATTATTATGCTTGGTTGTAATGATTGAAAATTGAAATGCGTGATGTTTTCAATGGGAAAGTTTACTATGATACAATAAATTACGGAGCATCGTAGTCCATTTGTTTGTTACCTTCCATTCCACAAGAATAGAGTGGGCTCCACACTCTCTCCATCACTATCCATCACCTTAATGCTGGTGATAAACCAAGGGACTAGTTTTTCGAGCGTCCTTTATTATTAGGGTACTCCTTGGCCTTAAAAGAGGCAATATCACTAAAATGGTCAAATATATCTTAAAAATTAGTAAGGACGTCAGGTCAAAATATTTAAACGGTTGCTTTCATGAGATTGTACATTCAAATACATGCTTAAATATTTTGTTAAACCACCTAAAATGCTCCTGTTCTGTATTTGAGATCTTGAAGAAGTAGGATTATTTTGTAAGCTTCCCCCCATTTAAGTGGACCAAGCCAAATGATACAAAGACCTTTATTTGTTAAGGTTCTGAATCCAGGATATCTTTTACATTAACATCACTTGTTCTCAGATTGGCTCGACTTAAGTTTCCTAGCCTACCTCTAGTTGTATGTTCCAAAAAAAAAAAAAACAAATGCATTTGTCCATTGAAATCTTAGTTTGCATTTTGGTATCTTGACTCCACTTGTCTAATAATTCAAATTATCAAGTTAACACTGAATTCCGAACCTTTAATACAGGGTGCGGCTTGTAGAGAGCCTAAGCTCTAAACAATCAAATTAGAGCCTACCTTCAAATGGTATCGAGAAATGTGGTTTTGATATTGAAAATCTTTGGAATAGGCTTAAAATATCTTTTTATATTTATTTATAAATTTTAAATTTTCAAATATAGTGTAGATCGACAGATCTATGAAAACTTGAAAATCTTGAAAATTGACGGTCCAAAAATGTGTTACAAAATACACTGTTTCAAAAATTTGAAATCTATTTTTTTCTAATGTCCATGCTTCTTGATGTCGAGATGATCAATTTGAAGATATTTGAACATCAAAACAACCTCTTCTAATGAAATTTTTGATATAGGCTCAAATTGGATTGTTTAGAGCATCGGATCTACATAACGTTTCCCTTTAATAAAAGGGGTATTTTGGGCTTTGTTTAATGAAGTGCATCGGGTGATACATGAGAGAGATTATCTTGTTAAAGTAACCAGCTTTTTAATAAGTAAAGGGTGTTTTTTTGTAAGGTTGCAACCTTAAAAAATCCAATTAAGGTGCACCTCCAAATTTTATTATAATATGTAATTTTAATGTAAATTATTTTTAGGATTATCTGAAAATATATTTTCACATCTAATTGTAAAAGTTAAAATCCAACAATGGTTAAAATCAAATAGATCTATAAAAATATGAAAATCTTGAAAATGGACGGTCTGTATAATATATTACAAGACGCACTATTTTTGGGATTCATAATCTTTTTTTCTTTCATCTTCATAAGTCTTGATATCGAGATGATTATGTAGATGGTTTTTCAAAATTGAAACAACATTCTCTGATGGATTTTTGAGGTACAATTGTAATTTTACATTTTAATATTGCAATCTTATATAAACTTTTCTCATAAGTAAATTAACTTTTTTTAAGTTTCTATTTGAATATCTTCCAAAAAACTGCAATATGTTTGGTTCTCTTCTCAGTCACCCCATCGACTGCTGAAGTAATTGTCCACCCAAGGGTTCTAATTAGTGTACTATTTAATGGGTGAGTATAATAAAAAAAGTCTCTTTCTCTTTCTCTCTCTCGATATATATATATATATATATGGGAAAAGATACTCTCAACCAATGGCCCAGATTGAATCTGGGCTGATTTGACGCTCACGACCTCATTTCATCGAAGATCGCTCTTTGAGAATATTTGGGCCACTTGTAATTGGTCAAAAAGATCATCAATCCTGGGCAAGGGGTATTTATTCTTCACCGTAACTCGATTCAATTGCCTATAGTCGATACAAAGCCTCAAGGACCCATCCTTCTTTTTCACAAACAAGACTGGTGTACCCCAGCGTGACATACTTGGTCGGATGAACTCCTTATCCAAGAGTTCCTTTAATTTTTCTTTTAATTCTTTCAATTTAGCTGGGGCCTTCCTATATGGGTCTTTAGAGATGGGAATAGTGCCAGGGGCCACATCTATTTCAAATTCTATCTCTCTCCTGAGAGGCAAAGAGGCCAATTCCTCAAGGAACACTTCTGAGTATTCTCGTACCACTGGAATGCCTTCCAACTTAGATTGGGCACCCTGGGTCTCTACTATATAAGGCAAAATCCCCACACATCTCTTAGCTAGTAGGCGGGAAGCCTGAAGGACCGAAATAAGGTGTAGAGGGGAAACGTCTGGAATGCCCACTAAATGCAAATCAGGTTGAGTAAGGGGCCTAGAGGTCCCAACCCTATCATGGTAGTTAATAGTAGCCCGGTGTGTAGATAACCAATCCATACTCAAAATAACATCAAAATCTTGAATATTTAAAAATATTAAGTTTGTAGGCAAGACACATACCTCTGCCAAAATTTCACATTGCATAAGTACCTTATCAATTTCAATAGGGTCTCCCACCAGTGTATGCTCTATCAAAGTATAATTAAGGCATGCAACTAACATTCATATGGCATGTAAAATGCGGTGCAACAAAAGATTGTGAAGAACTAGGGTCAATCAAAATCCTTGCTTCTTTACCACAAACAAAAGGCATACCTCTTATCACCGAGGTAGATGCCTTAGCCTCCTGCTTTGTCAACGAAAACACTCTACCTTTTGGTCGGCCCTTCGGCTTTATCATGGGGCAATCTCGAATCTAGTGGCCAGGCTTGCCACACTTAAGGCACTTGTTCAATTTCTTGTAGCACTCAGCCTCAGTATGATTCCCCATTCCACAGTAGGTACGCACCGAGCATCGATTATCCCCTCTGTTGCTCGGTATGGTTCCCTGAGTTCTCATATTACTAGGGTAGGGTCTTCCTCTAAAATCTCTCTTTGCAGGAGGCCGAGCTGATTTCCCAAAATTCCCTGATCAAGCCGGTCTCACCTTTCCTTCCTTTCTTGAGCGATAATGTTCACAATCTCTTTCAATTTTCATCACCAGGTCAACCAGAGGGGCGTATGACTTAAGATTGGCAGCTAACACCCTCCCCCTAATGTCTGACCGGAGCCCCCTTTCAAATTTACTAGCCTTCAACGCCTCTGTGTTGATAATGTGAGGTGGATAACGGGAAAGTTCTACAAACTTGGCAGGGTATTGGTCGACCGTCAACCTCCCCTGTTGAAGTTTGATAAACTCAACTTCTTTCCTTTCTCTAACAGACTCAGGAAAATACTTCTCGTCAAATGCCATCAGGAAGTTATCCCACGTGGCTTCAGTCCCTGATTCCCTCCAGGACTGCTTTACTAGATTCCACCAGTGTTTAGCCTCCCCCTCCAACATAAGGCACCTACTCTACCCTTCTGCTCTTCCATACACCGCAGCACCTCAAAAATATTCTCCATCTGCGTTTTCCATTTCTCGGCTTTTTCTATGCCCCCATGCCTAAAGAATGCAGGAGGGGCCAACCTCCTCATTCTTTCAATCAACTTGCTATCTTCTAGGCTAGATGCAGAGGAGGATGGAGCCAGGATATTCATCTTTATGATCTCCATCATGGCCTCAAGTGTCCTAAAGAACTCTCCAAAGGTTTCTATGTTCTCATTGCTGGAGCTCGCATTATTAGCACGAGTCATCGTCATATTCCCTTCAACCTAACACATAAGCACTTAATTACTAACCCATCAAAAAACTGCCCTAAGGACACTTCTAAGAATCCCCAGGCCCAGAATCTTATCCCGATTGCTCTGATACCATAACTGTCACAACCCCGCCCCTTGTCCCCTAACGCACCATGCCGAAGGGCGACAGAGTGCGGGATCGCGACCGGAGGTAGCAAATGCCACTCAAGTTAAAGTGCACTCATCTCTTTAAAAATGCAGTAATCAAAGAAAACCACAAAATAAAGGAAAACTCTAAACACAAATAAATATAAAACTGAAATCATGTAGAAGGAGAAATAAGATATATGCCATTACATAAACATCTTGAAATAATACATCTGTTCAAGGCACAGGAGGCCAAAATTACAAAAATACAACCCAAAAACATGACCACTGCCGACAAACACATACAAGCAAAAGGTCTTCTTTACAGGTACAAATCTTCGACGACCAGATTGATCTTCCCCAACCGGCAGTGCTTCAACCTGCAACTTCTACTCTACATGGATGGAAATAAAAGAAAAAGGAATGAGCAATAAAGCCCAGTAAGAGGATCTAGAAGTTATGCATCTATAACATATTTATTCTGGCATTATAAAGAATTCTTTTATCTATAAGCAATCATAATAGGAAAAGTATCATGTTAGCTATCCTTCGAATACCTTCATCACAGATGGCATATCGCATATCACGATTATCATAAAACTAGTATTACTACCCGCATTTACTGTCATACATTCAATTGTTAACCACTCACTCCCTAGATTCACCTACTCCCAAAGTAGAAGCCCTATTCATCAGGCCAAGTCAATCTCATTGTTTAGGACTTTTACCATTATTCGGGAGAGAGGGAAAAGACAATGAGTGTCTCATTCGGT
The DNA here is from genome assembly GCF_000471905.2 of Amborella trichopoda. The sequence continues at coordinate 1,444,336 of NW_006498192.1, forward strand.
AATGCCATCGCACTCACACACACAGTCCCCAACGTGCTTTGAGGCTTTTGATAGGCTCTTGCCTTGCAAGGCACGGTTTACTATTTATCTCTTATAATACACTGAATTTCGGGGGGCACAACCCACCCATCACACTTTCCACTTAACTCCCTTCCTATCATACAGAGAGTTAGGGAACATTGCCGGCCTTACTCTGATATCAAGTCATTTCATACCACCACGGGTAACCCGTGTGTAGCGTCATTGAATCACTTCAATATTATCGAACACAAAAGAAGGTCATACTTGAAGCATGCCGTCAGATCATACTTCACTTAGCAGTCATCACTTTGGTGCTTATGCCTTTCACATTGCCAACACATAAAATTTCACTATTTGGCCTTCATTATATGAAATTTCCAATTAGCAGATGAATGTCACATTACATTCACTAAATAGCATTCACACTCATAAAATGCACAATTTATGGAAAGTTCTGTCAATAATGACATAATCCCCGTAAGATAGGCGTAACTCCCAATCTAGGGAATTTTTCAAGAAAGTCCTTACATGCAATTTTAAGTGTACCCATAAACCTTCAAATGGTGGTGGTTTAAGAGAAAAAGGATCTCTTTTGGTCAATCAAACTCGGTGATATTGTGACATCAATTCTGAGTTCTTAAGAAAAATATCTACAATGACATATCTTCATATTTAATAGTGTAACTCTTAAATTCCAGGGAATTTCAAAATGTGCTCAACATGTGATTTTAAGCTTACTTATAATTCTTTAAAATGACTATAGTTTGGAAGAAAACGGTATCATTTGGTCTATTAAAATGCATGACAATCGAAAAATTAGTTCTACAATTTTTTAAAACTCTCTACAGTGACCTATTTACATAATTAAGATATAGCTTCTCATTTATGAATAATTTGAACATGGTTTTAACATGAAAATTGTAGTGGACACACACACGGTTCAAATGGTGGTAGTTGGAAAGAATATGGACACTTATCAGTTGTTCAAAAGTTTTGTGCAAAGTAGACAACAGTGGATGGAATCTCCGCTCTCTGTTAACAGTGACATAGTCTCACATATTAAAGTATAAATCCTAACATAAAAAAAATATCATGATTTACAAGAGTAAAATTTGTAGTAGACACATATAGCTTTCATTCAAAACTGATTTGAGCCCATTCAGACCCCGTTTGGTTACTAAACTATTGGATACAAAACACCTATAGTTCCTGAAAATTCATTTTTCCCTTTTGTTTTCCCTAAACTCTTAATACATGCATAAGCATAACCCATCCACAGCAATATCCTTCAACCCACAGTTGACAAACAGTGAAAATTTACTCTCTCTAGACGGAATTTACAGAACCATTTAGCAAGCATTTGACTATTCACAAAGGTTATACAATCATGGAATTCTAGCATACAGATTTCAAGGTTTTAAGCTCATTCTTACATATCCAAACATCATGCGCAAAATACTTATGATACATACTTCCAAATTCACTTACCTTAGATGCACAAAACTCCCAAATTCTACTCCTACAGTCCTCTTTAACTCTCCTACTGGCTGCTCTAATAGTGAGTTAAGGGAGCCTCCTTCAAGCCCTCCAATTGCCTTCGAGAGAAAGAAGGGATGAGAGAGTGAGGGTAGTAGTGGCATGAGGGGAAAGAAGAGGGCTTAAATACTCCTCAGTTGGCAGGTAGCAGCCTAAGGCTGACAGGTGGCGAGCCACTCCCATGAACCTGGGCAAGTGGCAACACTAGCCATGCACAACAAGACGTAGCTGGTGCTATGTACATGGCGATACTCTATGTTTCACTCACACGCGACGTTAGCCTCCTTGAAGCACACGGTGTTAGTCCCTTATATGCACGACGTTAGTCTCTTACGCTCGAGGCGATAGTCTCTTACGAGCGCAGCGATAGTCCCTTACACACACGGTGATAATCCCTTACGCATATGACGTTAGTCCCTTACACACGTGACGATAGTCCCTACGCCTGGGGAGATAGTCCCTTATGCACACAACGATAGTCCCTTATGCGCACGACATTTCTCCCATACGCGTGCGACGATAGTCTCTTACGCGCGTGGCGATAGTCCCTTACGCGTGCGGCGGTAGTCCCTTACGTGCATGGCGTTAGTCCCTTACGTGTGCGGTGATAGTCTCTTAAGCACGTGGCAATAGTCCCTTACGCGCATGGCGATAGTCCCTTATGCACGCGACGATAGTCCCTTACGCGTGTGACGTGAATCTCTTACACGCACGACGATAGTCTCTTACGCGCACGACGATAGTTCCTTCTGTTCGTTCACGCACGGCGCTACCTCACTCTTACCCCTCCAAACGGCATTACCCCTCCTCACAAAACAGCCGACGTTGACACTCTCACTTCGCAGCCGGTGCCACCCCTAGAAACTCCCTGCCTTGTCTGTCGTTTCCCCATATTCTGACTTAGAATTCTCGGGGTCGTTATAGTTGAATATGGGCCATTGCAATGATCATAGTTGTATTTCGTAATTTAAATTTTTTTAATATTTTTTAAACAAATCCAAATCATTTGAAATTTGGAGCGTCTATTCTTCAAAATTATTGAAATCTAACAAAAATTTCAAAGAATATAATTTGAATAAATAAATTGACCAAAATACCTCTGAAATGTTTTAGTGGTATTTTGGTCAATTTATTTTTTACAAATTATTTTTTAATATATGTATTAGGTGCGCCTTGATGAGAAGAGATGATGCTCCAAGTTTTATATTATTTGGATTTATATAAAAAAATATTAAAAATATATTATCGAAATACAGTCCTGACTATCAGATCGCCCAGATTTAATCTAGGCTTTTCGACGTGTACTATTTCAACAGCTAGTAGGCTGACCCTAGCATCTTCATATATATATGTATGGAAGATGCTAGGGTTAGCCCATGGGCTCATGGAATAGTGTACGCCCAACAGCCCATATTGAATCTAGGTCAATCTGATAGTCAGGACTGTATATCGGTAATATAATTTTAATATTTTTTATATAAATCCAAATAGCATGAAATTTAGAGCATAAACTCTTCTCATCAAGGCACACCTAATAAAAATATTAAAAATATAATTCACATAAACTAAATTGATCCAAATACCCCTGAAACCTTTCATAGGTATTTTGGTCAATTTAATTTATGCGAATTATTTTTTTGATATTTTTATTAGATTCAACTATTCTTGAAGATTAGACGATCCAAATTTCAACTAGTTTGAATTTGTAGAAAAAAAATTAAAATTCAATTACGAAATACAATTGTGATCATTGAATCGGTCCAAATTCAATCTGGGTCGTTGTGCTTACACTGTTCCATGAGCCCATGAGCTGACAGGAGCTTTTCCATATCTATATTTGGGTCGTTGGGCTTACATT